>PVIA01003857.1:0-155059 GCA_004024845.1 Tonatia bakeri | reverse complement strand
GTACTTTTGCCTTTCCAGATGGCATGTAGTGGACTCATACAGCATGTAGCCTTTTCAGATTAGCTTCTTGCACATAGCAATATGCATTTAAGTTTCCCCCATATCTCTTCATGGATAAATAGCTTATTTCTTTTTAGTGCTGAATGATATTCTACTATTAGGATGGACCACAGTTTGTTTAGCCATTCACCTACTGAAACACAACTTAGGAGGGACTTTGGTGCATGTATGGTGTTGACTGTATAGCTAAGGCTCTACTGCTACTGCTCTTTCTCCTGGGAAGAGAGGTCGTGGAGATGAGAGTGACAGGGGCCACATCCCCGTGTCCACTCCCCAGCATCTGACTGTCAGAAGTTGGTGATGCAGCTGCAGCAACAGCAGCGTCACTGTGGGGTCACGGTCACCGGGCTGGCTCCTCTGTAGGTCCAGTGGGGGCCCTTGATGTCCACTCCACCAGTCTAACCAACAGTTGTCGAGGCCCTTAATTTTAGTCATTAAACCCCTTCCTGCTTAAAATATCTAAAGTGGCTTCTCTTCCCTATACTGAATTCTGAATGATATAGTTTATTACTAAACCAAGTAATTGCCTTATTTTAGTTTGGAGATGTTTTTCTCAGCTTCTTCATCTTCTTCTTTCTTTATTGTTACTCTATTACAGTTGTCCCAATTTTCCCCCTTTGCCCTCTCCGCTCAGCCCACCCAGTCCTCCACGTCCACAGTTAATCCCCACACTGTTGTCCATGTCCACGGGCTATTCGTATATATTTTTCAACTAGTCCTTTCTTCTTTCTTCCACCCTTACTCCTCTCCCCCATCTCCTCTGGCCACTGTCATTCTGTTTCATGTTTAAGAGAAAGAATAGCCACTGTGTAGACCATGGTACCTTCTATACTATTTAGAACCTTCTCTAAGTGTTTTGCCTTTATAATTAGATTAATTTCCACCCTATATCATATCCTACTTAAATTATTTTTAACATCACCACAGATCAGATATCTTTTAGCATAGCCTTTCATTTTTAACAGCCCAGTATGCTAGGGAGAAAAATAGTTATTTTTAACAATTGGCCCCCAATTTTTTTATACAAAAGCATTCTCTAATTGGAACATACCTGAGTGCACAACTTTAGTCATGAAACATGAGACCCTGAGGTCATGGATGAAAGGGACAGAGAATCGTGGTTGAAACTGTGCTGTATCAGAAGTTACAGGGATTGGGATTAGGGTAAGAACTACGAGCAGAGTAGAAAATAGGGCTTTACAAAAACAGAAGTTTTTCATCTTCACTTTTAAGTTGTGTTCTGTGCTAGAGCAATTTGTTTTAGGAAAGGTACTGTGTACATGGGCTGGCATGCTGCTTGATGTATTTAAGCAAATTCAGCTGCAAGAGGTTATAGTTGATTTCTCATGATCACTAAAGGTATTTTTTTTAAATTATTATTAACTTGTGGAAGAGAAGAAACTTAGCTTACTCTTTTGGTTCAATCTGTCTGCATTTGGTATAAAGCAAATCACAAAAGAATAGATGTTGGGTTTTTTTTGGTGGGGGTAAATGACATTAAAAAACATACCATCTTGTATGAGGTTTCAGTAACTAAATATTAAAACATCTTATCACAAATATTTTTGTAGTGTTTTCTATCCAAGAGAGTATCATAAACCAGACTGACAGAGAGAGAGAGAGAGAGAGAGAGAGAGAGAGAAGAAGGAGAGAGAAGGAAGGAAAGAAATAGAGAGAGAGGAAGGAAGGAAGGAAGGAAGGAAGGAGGAAAGGAAGGGAGGGAGGGAGGGGAGGAAGGAAGGAAGGAAGGAAGGAAGGAAGGAAGGAAGGAAGGAAGGAAGGAAGGAAGGAGGGGAGAAAGAAAGAAAGAAAGAAAGAAAGAAAGAAAGAAAGAAAGAAAGAAAGAAAGAAAGAAAGAAAGAAAGAAGGAAATGGAAGGAAGGAAGGAAGGAAGGGAGAGAGAAAGAAAGGGAGATAAGGAAAAAATACTAGATGTGTGTAGCGTAGGCCTTTGAAGGGAGGATTGGAACAATCTAGGTGATATATTCTTGGAAGAAAGGAACTTAGCTATTTCAACAAGTCATTCTTCAGCATTGTTCACTGATGTCTTCACATTAAGGGTTTATTGGCAGCTAAGAAATAATATTTTAATAGTAATGGGTCCAATAAGCATGTGTTCTGGTGTGTTGAAGGAAGTATGGATAAAAGAAGCTCTTCTCTCTCTCTCTTTAAATTAACAATAGCCTTTAAAGGGCTCTTAAAATAAAATATCCTAACTTTTATTTGTGAATGATGAAAGATTTTTTAGAAGTATAAAGACTTGTTTGAAGACAACCAAATATTGTCATATACTTCTTGCTAAACATATTAATTTTATCCATGCAATTTATAGTAACTGTTTTCCCTTTAATTTCACTTTTTAAAATATAGCAATGTTTTTTCTTCTTGGAGAGCTAAAATACAGGCTGTGTCAAATAAAAAATTAATTTGTAAGCACTTATATTTGCATAAGTTTAACCTTAACAAATAACTTTCAGAAGTGTCAAAATTGTCATAAACAGTTTAAGTTATGACTGTTGTTCATGACAAAAAGGTAGTATCAAAGAAGATTAAAAGGGACTTCTTTTGAAACATTTATTACCTGCCCCTCCTTTTTTTGCAAATGCAAGCATTTAACACAATCATTTCCATAACATATTATGATGCATATAGTAATGAATGCACTGAAGTTTACCATGCCTTTAGGGTCCTCTTTTCAGGGCTTACTTAGAAAGAAAGAGTACAGATAACTCAGATGCTTCTTAGAACAATCTTTGTTATTTGAAACCTTTAAAGATAATTTTAGTAGACGTTTGGCTGATATTTGAAATAGAAGTTCATATTTTAAACTGCCAACATAGGATCACGGTCATGCAGCACATGGTAAAGTCATAATGCAATGCATTACTCACATGTCTGTGGCAATACTGGTGTAAACAAATCCACCGTGCTGCCGGTTGCATAAGAGTATGGGACATAAAATCACAAAAGTAGTCCATACCATCCGGGTTTAAGTCTTCTGTGTCAGTGTTTGCACAATGACAGAATCACCTAACTGCACATTTCTCAGAAAGTCTCCCCATCACATGACTGTAAATCTAATTTTTTCCAATAAAATTACTGAATGAACTCATATGCTTCTTAAAAATCTTTAAAGGGTTATGTGAGGATGGAAAGGTTAGAAAACTGAATGATGAAGAGGATCCTAGATTATGATAAGATAAACCCAAATTATTTCACTAACGATATTGTAAATTGTATTCAGTTTTATTAATTATTTGTTGCTCAATCCCAAAATGATCTTTTTTAAAATGCTGATATGTAAAATGAAATGTAGCATTCAGTTTGAGTCTTGTGTAACCTATAATCAATCGCTATCTGAGAGTTTTTGTTTATGATTAAAACTCCTTGCCCACTCCAGGGTATAAGATCTGAGGAGTCTCCTTTTGTGTCTGAAGAAGCTGAGTCTTGCAGGTTGTCCACCTAGCCAGTATGACTGACTCTAGGTCACTCTAGTTCATGGAGCGTGCTCAAACCGGTAACCTTCACAGTGGCATTCTGTTTGGGCAGAACTGCTGCAGCATGCATAAGTAGGATGACAAAGAGTAATTAGACTTTGTAGAAAAATAAATAAAAATATAGTAAATTGCTTATTAGATACAACAATACTATTTTGTGAACAATGGAAAAAAAGAATACCATAGAAGACTTACTCGATTATGGTCATGTATAAAGTCTCTTCAGTTCTGTTGGGCTAATGTAGGTTGTCTAAATTCTTCAAGATAGCAGGAAATTAGATCACAATGTGGATAAGAAGACAGAAATATCTTTGCATTGTGACTTTATATGACCTTTATATACCCACATAAATATATCCTTACATTTGAAATATTTTGTCTACAACTTACTTTGCTGTATCTCAATATGTTTTTTTTTATGAACAAATGAATCAGGCTAATTTTTCAGGTCAATTAAGAGATTTCTAAATCTTAATGAACTATCAGAGTCAACTCCTAATTCTTCTCAATATTGCACCTTGGAAATTGCTCCAGGTTCCATGACAGAAAGTGGAGCAGGTGAGCCTGCCCCTACGACTGGTAAGGTGGGTTTCTTCAGCCACTTCCTGTGGCAGGTAGGCCCACTTCGCCCCTTTCCTCCCCGAAACCACTGCAGCTTCACTTTCCTTGAGAATAATTTTCCTTTAATATTAGGGATTCCAGGTGCTCTACTGGGTTTAAAATTTTGTCATCTATACCTCAGGAATGGTAGGTATAGCTTTCCCTGCCATTCTTTTTAAGATTTGCATAGTGATGAAACTTTGAAAGAAATAATATTTCTATGCAACTTGATGTTCCTCAACCAACTTGGTAGTCAAAAAAGACACATTAACCTGCAGAAGTTTACAGCTTTTGCTATGAAAAACATGCTAGAAAGTGGCTATCCTACAAACACTATAACACCTAAATTTCAACAGTTTTTACATGTAACTATATTATATTTTTGTTCCGTAGTCTTGTCATGTTTATCTCCCAGGCTAAAGGAAGCACTAAGGTCTGCCACTTAAGCTGTGTTACATTCTGAAGTACATGTTTTATTTATTTACTTTTTATTTTTTGTGTGTAGTTTTATTTAATTTTCTATTGGAGTGCATGTTTTAGATGAGATGGGGCACGTTCACGGTGGTATGGCCATAGCCTGGAGTACATGTTTTAAATTCAAGTCATTATCTGCTTGTGCTGAGGCAAGATCATTTAATTGTGGCCTTTAAAAATAATACTATTTTGAAAAATTTTAGTCATTCATACTCCTGGGAAGACTTCTGCAAAGCTCTAATACTTGTATTCTTTGCCAATATCAATTGATACTAACTTAGCAATGTATTTCCAGGGAAGACAATGCCTCATATAGATAGGCCACAAGCCTCTAATTTAGGGAAGATATTCCAATGTACATTGTAAAATTGAATAGTTATTCAATTATAGTAGTTTCACATCTATTTTGACATTTCATAAGATCACCACATTTAAAATTCATTGACTTATGTATCTCATTTATGTTTGAAATTTTATTTATGTTAAAAGGTAATGCCAATTAGAAGCTTTCACCATTACAAAGGTAGCAAAGGTAGGATTTAAGCATATTAAAATAATTTTAAAACAGATCTCTACCTCCAGACATATAAAAATAAAACTATGCTTTACTCTGGGTAGTGAAGTATAACTAAATAAAATCTATAAAGAATGGCATTCACACATATACACATATACATCATCATAAAAATGGGTCCACCTGCTTTACTCATGTTTGAAATCAATAATTTTAACAGGGGTCTCTGATTGATTTTATCTAGTGTTTTACCTGTTATTCAGCCTGATATTTTAGTTTTCTATCAGAATATTAAATCAAGGATTTATAATTATATATTAATATTTTTCTAAAGTATTTGCTTAAAAAGTTAAAACTTTATAAAAGCTACAGAGTCAATAGGTCAAACTATTGGTTGAAAAATGCAAATACATTTAACAAATTAAATATCTATGTCCTATATCCTGTACCCCATTCTTGAGGTTCGATATTCTGTGAAGGATCTGTCAATCTTAACAATCAGGGTAATAGGCTAGAGGGCTCCTTTAGAGTTATATTGAGACCCATGGAAAGACCTTCATAAGGCAGATCTTACTGTTGCAGATAAGAACTCTTATCCATGCCTGTTCTTCACTAAAGGGAGAAAGATCAGCGTTTGAATGGTGCTAATGAAGCTTCTTGCTGTGTGACACAGAGCAAGCAATTTGAGGAGGTTGATGTGAATGAATCTCTAAAGTGGAATAACCACTTTGCCAAGCTGCATGTGCTGTTCCTACAGAAGGTAGCACTCACAGAGGCCATTTCTGCCTTTTCTTTTTCTGTTTGAAGGCAGCACTTCTAACAGATAAGCATAATATATGGTAATGTAATAATTTTTACAACTACATCAGTCTCCACTTGAACAGATATAACCCTCACCCAATCACCACCACTGAGTTTTCTTTATTCCTGCTTTTATCTGATTAGGGTAAACAGCATAAATCCATTTTTCTCCCTGCTTGGAGGAAAGCTCTGAATTTATCTATTTCTCATTCGAAGATTAGCTGATGTCTTTTTCTGGAAGCTACTTTAGAAGTTAAAAACCAAAAACATAAACAAACAAACAAAAAAAAACCTGACATAGTACATTGGTAGTTCTGCTTCATGGTATGCACACTTCCTTCTGTTTTCACACGTGACTTGTAATATTCCCTTAGATACAACCCTGAGTTTTCCCATGGGTCTGTGCCCTGTCTTGCCACCTTACCAGATGCTGCACCCTGCAATGCTGCACTGACCTTGGTCAAATTTGTGGAATGATAATCACAATTTTGGCCATCTGGAAAATGCCTTTTTTCTTCCCCATTTATTTCCCATGACATCGATGTCTTTTTCGTGCTCATGAGCTCTTAATATGACAATATACTTTTAAAGGTGTTTCTACTTGTGAAATTTAAGATATTTTTACTTTTGAAATTGAAATAATCTGAAGTTTGTACTGTTTATATTTGGATATTTTGTGAAGATATTTTCAGCTATCTTGTTTGTTAGTTTAATTGTTAATATTTTCTCTGGAATTCTTCGAAATGATTTCCCTCTTTCTAGAGCAGCTTCTTATTCTACACCTCTACTAGTTAATGATTGTACCCCACCCAGAGAATCAAATTAGGCTCTTCTGACTCCATGTCTTTCCCCGTATCTTATCAAACACTAATTCCTGTGGCTTTGATTCACATACGTTTTTAATGTCTCTCATTCTTTCCATCTCTTCCGGCACTGCTGTAGGTCAGACCCCATATCAGGTCTCACACACATTATTCCAGGAGCCTTTTATCTCTCCGACTTCAACTCTTCTCCTTCCTTTGCAGTGTAATCTCTGCTTTCTACCCAGTAACATTGCTCTCAAAGATCTTTCTTCTAAATCTCTTGGAGCTCCCCATCACCTACAGGTTTCAGTCCAAACTGGTCAGGATCACAAATGACATCCTCTGTGACCTGGAATTGGGCCAATAGGAGATAGCTTCTCCCTATGCTTTGTGTCTCTTTAATACCGCATGCTTCATTACAAGAAAATTCCTTGGAGTTCTTTCCTATGACTATGTTGTTTCATGCTTTTGTGCCTTTTTTCTTGCTTTCTTTTCTACCTATGGCACTCTTTCCCTCTCTTTCTATCCCTGAAAAGTCCATATCCATCTTGAATATCTCAAGTATCATTATTACCTGAAAAATTTTCCATTTCTTCTTTGGGTTCACTGAATGTTCCCTCTTCTTGGCTCCCAATACATATTATTGCAATTAATCATTTTACATTTATTTCTAACTCCTTCAGTCAAAGAAGAGCCTTAGAATATGTATATCTGGGACCTGGTAGAGTGCCAAACACATAAGATCCAATCAACAATTGGGTATTGAACTGAACCAAACTAAACCTTTCCATCTATTTAAAACTTTCATCTTAAAACATATACACTGTTCTAAAACTGTCTCCAATGTTTTAATGTAGTTTTTAACAAATGAATAACATAAAGATTATAATGATTTTGGAATTCACTTAATATTATAATATACATATCCATGTCTGTCTTTCTGTCTATCTATCTATTTCTAAATTAGCCCAAGGTTTAAGAGGACTTCTTTGACTTTCAACTGTCAATGTTTGATACATTACAAATATAACTGTACTATTAAAGAAGTATAATAGATGAGTTTCCTAGGAGGGAGAAATTATACTTACATTTTAGATTATAATCTAGAAGCATGATAGAATTTAATTTTTGAAGTGTGCAAATTATAGGTTGCTATCCCATCAAAAATAAGAATAATGAACTCAAAAGAATTTATACCCTCACCTATGAAGTCTTCTTACCTCCAACATAATGGTTATGCAATTAGTTACAACTCATTTGGATACTGTGGTGAAAAATGTAACATCACGTGTTTACTTTCATTAATAATATCATTGATTTTGTCAAGCTACTAACAATTGAATTTATCCAGCTGGAAAAAGTTAGACAAAGACAGATTGATGGTAACTCTTTATTGTCAAGTAGTTTAGGAAGAAATGCAGTTTTTGCTCTTTGTAAGATTACTTTAAAATGTTTTATGTAGTTAACTATCAGCAGTTTAGGTCATTTAAGTTTAAAATAGTTATAGAGCTAATAGTTTTAGAATTTTCTTGTTATACCACATAAAGATTTTTGCACCACCTACAAAGACTTATAACACTAGAGCAGAAATATGTATTTCTAGACAGTGAAAAAATTATATTGCTATTTTTAGTAATATACTGAAATTTCAATTTCAACTTGGTCCCAAGCCAGCAAATATTAGAATTTAAACACACTGAGTCTTGTTTTACTATATCCCCTGAAAATATTAATCAACTAATCTTTGTATATATATGACAGAAATCACTGTTGAATCAATTTGATGGCAATTTTTATTAAATTAGAATGTATTCTATAAGTTATTACATTAATTATCAATAATGTATTAAAATTTATTACAATCGACACTATGTGCTTCATCAATGTGCTTTTGTGCTTTATTAATTACTAACTGAAAGTTAATGTTCATCTTGTGTCTCCTCAAGATAGATCATTCTGCTCTTCAACGCTGAGTCACAAAAGCTAAATTACCAGCAGCATCTTTGTTTTACTTCTTATTTTAGCAAATGCAAAGATCATACTGAAAATGTATCAGATAAATAGAATAATATATTTTTGTTTAATAAGACAAAGGCCAGACATGTTTCTCTGTGGGGAATAACAAGTCCTTGAGTGAAAGCAGAAGGGGTTGTAAGCTGTTGCATAATGGTACAGAGCTTTTATATTCTGATTTGAACCTGGAATAATTGTGTAGTATCCTTGATTCTCTTAAAATATAATTTATTTTAAAACTTTGGTTTTCTTAGGACACTTAGCAGTTAGCTTTTATTAAAATAACATTTTAGGTATACATTTAAACCACCTTGAGTTGCTTATAACCTTCCCTTTAGACCACACTAGCATCATTTCAGAACATATTTACTTTTGAGCATACGGCCTGAAAGTATGAGACTGAAATCCTCTAAATCTGAGAACTTTCTCTCACATAAATATGTGTGGTATTGGGGGCTAAGGAAAAGGACATGTGTGAGCTCTCCAATGGTACATACCCATCATGAACACAATGCAGCTAGCTATCCTAGTTAATGTTATTAGAATTTTGGAATCAAATACCCCTTTATAAATCCAACTCCAGAGCACTACACAGATTTCTGATTGTTTGATCTCCCCCCTTGGTTTCTTTCCTTGTAGAGATGATATCTGGTCGGTTGAACAATGGCCAGCCAATCACTCCTCTATTTATGACAGGGCTGGAGGTTACAAAGACATTTTGCTGAGACTTGTGACAATAAAATGGCCAGAATGCAAATATAAGATATTACATTTCCAGATACTAAAAACTGACATTTTAGAGAGGCACAAACTGAAATAAAACTGGTATGAGAATCTGCCTCAGTAAGTGATGTTGCCCAGGGTTTTCCAAATTGAAGATAGCAATTCAGTTGAGCCTTACTTGCTGTAGAAAATTTTGGTGCTTACACTCTGATTTATTGTGAAAGATAATCATGTATTTATTCATTCATTCATTTATATCTTTCTTTATTTGCTAGTTCAATACATAATTACTGTCTGCATTTTTTATAAAAGCACTTTGCTGGTCACTGGAGACACAGTGTTACTATACATCCCAGGTGTCTGCCCTCGTGGAGCTCGTGTCTGCCCACTGCATATGTAACATATATGAGTGCATATTTTTATGGCTTTCTCTCCATTCTTCATTTATGTGGTAACCACAGTTCTACAAATATTGGACTTTCTAAAGAACTTTTTCACACAGCAGTTAATGGTATACTGAATCACATGTACCAAAATCACACATGCAATAATTTTGAAATTTTAGAAATTTGCTAGAAGTTAGCATTTCAATTAGAATTTTATTTTGATCTTATTATTTGATAGAATTAATTTTTGTCTAAGGTTTATTTATTTCAGTATCACTTTTGGCTA
The DNA here is from genome assembly GCA_004024845.1 of Tonatia bakeri. Lineage (NCBI taxonomy): Eukaryota > Metazoa > Chordata > Mammalia > Chiroptera > Phyllostomidae > Tonatia > Tonatia bakeri. The sequence goes on along the minus strand of PVIA01003857.1, from coordinate 144,902 downwards.
ATTCTATATAGTAACTAAAGTCCATGAGCTTTGTTTTCCCAAAATCTTGACAAATGCCATTGTTGTATTTAATAAATAGAAAGATATTACTACACACTATACAAATTATTTTCCTCAAATAGTGTCCACATTGTAGAATTAATAACAGTATTTTATGTGTATATTGGGTGGTTTAAGTGTTTTTTGAGGTAATTAAATTAATCTTTATTAATACTGTGCCAAGCAATATGGTATTGTTTACAGAGGCAAGACTGCCAGATGCCAACTTCACTGGGATGCAGGATTCAGAGTACTCAGCACCAATGATCACTGGACTTTGAGACTTAGATGAGGTGTTATAAGAATGATCTGAATTATTCTCATGAATTGCTTCTTCTAAGTTCTGTATTGTAATTTCTGTTTAAAGGGAAATTTTCAGACTGAAGTCAGTCAAGATCCCCTGTGAAATAAGAAAATTAGAACTACATGTGCTATTTTTGTTGTGGGGGGACAGGCGTGTTTTGGTAACAGGCTCTAAAGAGGAAATGGCTACATTTTGGGAAAACTCACCCTGTTCCCTAAACTTTGGTAGGAAACAAACTGTAGACAACCTAGTTACTTTTTACTTTTGCATATGAAAAATTTGACTCAGAAAGTTGACCTTTAGAAAGTAGTAACTTTATGGCATCAAAACTGAGCAACTGTGTATTATGAAGGTTGTGTCTCTTTAGTGTCATTGTGTTATAATATCAAATGCTTGTCATCTACTTATTTTTTAAGAAGAGTCATACAGGTATGCCTGTACTTATATTTTTCTCTGGAGAAAGTTGGTAATTTGTCAGTTTTCCTGCCTTTGGTTTCATGAAGTTATTTAAATAATTTTTTTCCACTAAACTTTATAAGCACCTTTTATATTTGTTCAATTTTGTACTTTTCTATTTCAATCCATTTTTAATATTTTCTAAAATACTAAACTTAACTATGGTCCTGCATATATATTTCTACACACACGCACACACACACCTCACAGTGTGTGTGTGTATAGTGGAGTATAATACTTTTTCTTCTAATGAGAAGTTGTCTCTACTAATTCTTGAGACCACAAATTCAAATCTGTGCCCATCACCTCTAGTTTTGTTTCCTCCAAGTGTGTGGGACAGGAGGTGAGCAAAGAACTGGAGTTCGCAGTTGTGGTAGATATTATACTTCCAGAAAGAAAACAGATCTACCAGTGAATAAAAAGCAGGCACATTTTTGTAAGAGCTCCTTTTTAAAAAATCACATATTGTGACATTTTATAGAAGTGATTAAAAAACTGTTTGTTCATTGATCTCAGAGGCTTGACTTTACAGCAAGAAGTCAAGTAAGAACCTGAACATCACCCAGTGAATCTGACCATTCTGAAAAGGAAAGTCAAAACCCCCAGACCCAGATCCTGTTTGCAGCTGTCAGCTCGATTTCCTACATTTGTTCCAAATTGCTGGACCAGTAGTTTATATTGACCATTTGAACACATTCCCTTACTTTTGACTAAATTCACTTTACTCTAGAGAAATAGTAACCTCTTTCACTCAAAACTTATAAATTTTGTTTGTGCCATTTCTTCTCTCCCACTGTGGCCATCATAGTTTTCTGGACTTTTGTTCTCTTCCCTGGATATTTTTAGTACACCCCTTTTTGTTCTCCTGTTTGTAGATGTATCCAGTTGCTGGGTTGGTGCTCTCACACACTGTAGTGACCAAGTCCTCCTTTAGGACTCCTCTCAACGTCTCATCCATGACTATCTATTTCCCAATCTCGCCAAACATCTTTCCAGGTTCTGTTCCACTCAAATTTGGTTGCATGGCCTCTCCTACTATTTTGGACCCTGTCTTCTCAGGCCAGATTTTCCTGCCTCTTCTCCCATCATTTCCTTTCCAGTCCAACTGTCACTTACATGATTCTCATTGTTAAAAGTGCAAATCAATCCTATGTTCTCTCAGACTTTCTGGACTAAAAACTTCAGCTTTTAATGATAGTAGTGATGACTCTGTTCTGGTGGTGTGTGTGCATGTGGGTTTTTATTCATAGCCTTTACAGATTCCAGTCCTCTAAACAAAATTTAATATTCCTATTCAAAGTACATTCCAATGTAAGCACCAAAGTCTTAGGCCAGGTCCGGGTTGGCTGAGGCTCCTGGCTGGAGTCCCTCCCAGCCCCTCTGGCATCGTTTCAGCGCTGTGTTTCCGGGAACTTTTATTTCAATACTCCTGCCACTTTTATCTCAGAGTTTATAGGGTGACTTGTTTTGTCCTTATTTTCCTGGGCTAATCATAACATTGTTGAATATTTTGCTATCAAGTATATTTTTTGTTGGAATGAAAAAGTTGAGGACTTTGAGGATATATGAGTATATATTAATGAGTATATTAATATCATGTCTTTTACTATATGATGTTATAATCGGAAACCTGTACTAGTGCTATACTACTGAAAAATAAATCTAGTGGATAGCTTACTGAAGAATTAAAAAATCTTAAATATTTTGAATAGCTTTTTAGATGCAGTGTAAAGGAAGATTCAGTCCATTCTTACTGATTTTGTTTGGCTTAACTGGAGTGTTCAGTTAATGTTATGAATTACACCTTCTATTTTATTTGCTTCACAGATACGCCATGAACCACCCACTTTTTAGGAGATTTCCTATACAAATTAGTAATAGAATTCCCACAAGAAATAGGATTTTTCACTAAGGAACACAATTTGTAACTCACAGATGTCCTATTGTTACATTCGATGGTGATGTGTGATACCACGTGCAAGTGGGTGCCTGGGGAAGCACTGAGATTCATTTTAGACATTGAGAGAGATATTTTGTTTCATATTCTTAACACTTTACAATTCAAACCAGGGATTTCTTTAGTCAGTTTTTTTAACATTTAAAAACAAGACTTCCTACTTTGGTTCACAGAAAGCTGCCCATTTTTGATACTGCTTTTCAGGATGTTTCCCACAAGCTATATTTTGTATGAATGGAACTCTGAAGGCAAAGAGACAATTGCTTGATGATGTAATAATAATGACAGCAGTAATAAAGGCTGTAGTACTATATATGAGCATAGTGGAATATGTTTATTGACCTCAAAGTTTGTGTGTGTAGGTTATAATTTTGGCTGATTCATCCATATTTAATACCTTAGCAAAATAGAGTGAAGATTTGAAGCAATTGATGAGTATTACTGAAAAGTTAGAGCCCTCATCTTTAGTTTAGATATTGGATAATTTGCTTTTATTTTTATTATTTAATGCACATATTAACTAAATAAGTAACAGGTGTTTGCATAATGTTCAGAAGGAGACTATCAAGATTATATATTTTGTATATAAGATATAAACGTGTAACAGTTTAAATATCTTAAGATCAGTCACTGAAATTTTCCTTTTTTTCCCCTCTTAGAATTATATCTAGTCTTAATTTATCGATTTCCAAATACTTACCTTCAACTCAGGACAGCTCCTCTGAACTCTAACTGCTACTTTCCACCATTTCAAAGGCATCTCAAACTCAGTATGACAGATAAAACCCTCCAAATCTGCTTTTTCTTATTTCAGGAAGTTTACTAACTCCATTTTCTCATTTACTTCATTCAGAATCTTAGAATCATTCTTGAATGCCCTCTTTCTCCTATACCAAATATTTCTTTGGGAAAACCTGTTGGTTTCCTTCAGATTACATCCACCATCTGACCACTATCCACCATCCCATGTTAACAGCTTATAGTTCAAACTGCCATTTTATATCACCTAGAAAAGATTATTGCTACAGCCTACAAACTGGTCTTTCTGTTTATGCCTTTGATTCCCCCTCAATCCCAGCCAGGTCTATTCTCAAAACAGTGGCCACAGTGATTCCATTAAATGTTACCTGTCTGCTAACAAAACCCATGGCCCTTCATTTAACTTAAAACAAAAGTTAAAGTCCTAATGACCAGTGAGACCTTGCTTGTTACTCTCTGACCTCATCTCCTGACCTCATCTGCTGAAACTCTACTCCTTGCTCACTCTACCCCTCCACACAGGGCTCCTTGACTTGCTTTGACTAGACTAGGGAATTCCTTTCTAGGGCCTTTGCACATTGCTATTACTGCTGCCTAGAACCATCTTCCCTCAAATGTCTATATGACTTTTTCTATCAATTACTTTAGACCCTCAGCATATGACATCTTCTCAATGAGGTCTTTTCTATGTAAATACTATAAACATCCACTGACGCTCTCTAGTTATATTTTCCACTTTTGTTTTCTCAACATGTATTTCAATTTAGGATTTTATTCTCTGCCTCTCCTCTAGAATACATCTCCTATGAAGGCAGCAGTTTTTACCTTTTTATTTTCACTGCTTTATCTCCAGTGTTTCATGTATAACAGATGCTCAATAACATCTGCATGACTAGTTCTTCCTAGTCTTCCTCTTATAGGGAGGAACGTTGGGGCCAGGGGAGATAGTTTTGCTTAGTGTAAACTCAGGATGGAAGTATTCAGTTCAAAGTTTCCAGATAGAAACTTTGAAGCATGATGAGTCCCACCTCTCAGTCTCTTTTTCATATGATGTGGTCAGGAACTAACAGCTTCTTGAGCTTTGGGAACAGGATAGCAATCCACTGTACAATTCCATCCTCATGTTTTGTTGAAACAATATTCTGAATTGAAGGTATGGTCAATAATGTTTCCAGAACAACTTAGATATTGAAATCCTGTTGGCTGAGATATAGCTATGGGGTAGGAGAACGGGGGTTATAGAATTGTACAAAGTTGGATATGTCTTGCTAATGTAAAATGACAGTTCTCAGCATTCATTAGAATTTTTAATGCCTTGCAAGAGGTTGATTAAATTAACCTCTCATGCATTTCCATTTTTATAACAAATTTCATTTAGAGCAATGGAAAATCCGTAATAAGATACATGACGTCTATCTTTCTTTCCCATCTCACCCAGTACTTCTCAGTGCTAGCACCAGAAGACAGTCATTGATGGGAATCAATAGGCCCCAGTCAATCTGAAGCACAAAGAGTGGATGTGAGTTACTTTCCATTCTTCTCGATTCACCCTTTGATGCCTGGCCTGTTGCAGATAGCTTGCCCTTTCTGTCATCAGTCCCCTGGAGGTATCTGAGGGTGAAAAGCTATCACAACAGCCCTGTTATTCTCCCTGGAAACTGGATGCCCATTGCTTGACCACAAAGGCTGGGAATAGTCCCAGGCAGGTCTTTATATAAATTTGTAATTTATGTTGTTAAAAGTTTAACTCTTCTTTCAGTTTTCCTATGACACTCCCTCATTGTATTTTCATAAGACATGGTAGGATGTTAAAATATGAAGATTAGTTAATATGGTGCTTTCAGTATGTAATTATGCTTATAGCAAAGAGGATTTATTATTGAAATTATTGTGAAAACACCAATACAGAATTATTGGCAGCGAGTTTCATAACATTTTAGCCTATGGTGGAGTAGGTGGGCTCAGTCTTTCCTTTGAACATCTTGTGGCAAAGGACTATGCTAAGTGATTTTATAAATTTACTTTAATTCTTAAAGTAATCCTTCAACATTGGTATTATTAGAACCATTTACTGATGAATAACCTGAGAGTCTCAAAGTCATTAAGTGACTTCCCCGAGATCATGTTGATAGACTCAATCTGCAAACATGTACTGAACACTTACTATGAGCAGTTATTCCAGTGAGACGATACAGACAATAAACATAGTTGCAATCCTTGTGAATGACCAGGCGAGAAAAACCCAACCATGAAAATATCAAAATTGTTTTAGGAGTAAATAGTGCATTTGGATTCTGCAGACTTTGCTTATTGGAGCTATGTTTTAAAACAAACTTAATATTGCAAGTATAGAGATGATATTCCACTAAAACATAAAATAATCTTGCAATTTTAGCTAAGTGATTATTGTATTCTTATTTAACATTACAGAATATTTGTTTGGATTGTGTAAATAGCTGCAGTTATGCGTGAAAGGGTACACAGTTAGAATGGAGCTATAGATAATAAACTGTATATTGTGTTACATGGTATACAAAATGATAGCTACTGTGTGCAGTTACCACAGCAACTATGAACTTACAGTATCCCCTCTTATCCAAGGTTTCATCTTCCACAATCTAGGTTACCCATGGTCAACCTTTGTCCATAAATATTAAATGGAAGATTCCAGAAATAAATAATTCCTAAGATATACTGTGAGCTGTTCCAAGTAGTGTGATGAAATCTCACATCACCCTGCTCTGTTCCACCTGGGATGTGAATCATGCCCTTGTCAGGGTATCCAGATAGGTCCACTACCAGTAGCCATCTTGTTATCAGATCAACTGTGGCAGTATCACAGTGCTGTGTTCAACTAACCTTTACTTTACAATGGCCCCAGAGCACAAGAGTAGTGATGCTAGTAATTCACCTTTGCCAAAGAGAAGTCATAAAATGCTTCCTTTAAGGGAAAATGTATGTATGGGGGACAATATACTGTTTGGTGCTATCCGTGGTTTCTGGCATCTACTGGGGGTCTTGGACTATATCCCTAACAGATACAGGTGGACTACTGCCGTCTCTTTTGCCTGTGAGGAAACCCGAGGACAACCTGGGTTAATGGACGCTCAGACACACGAGTAGTAGTAGCAGAGGATTCCAACCCACTTCTCCGGTGCCATTTGCAGAGCTCTTTCAAGACACCCAGAAAGTATGTAAACTCACTTCCTGCTTCTCTGTGCGTGGAAAGAAATATCCTCAAGCAAATTGTTCCGTCTAATTTAATTGCATAATGATGCAGATTATAGTATAAATTAATGTGTTGGCACAGTTAACTATTTCTTATTTACTTTTCTTTCCCTATGGAATCTGCTATCTGCAGGAGGCTTTTTAAATGGAAACATCCCATTAAGTTTCCTCATGCAGAGGTGGGAAAACAAACATAGCAGTGAGTATAGCCCTGAGGCACCCTGAAAAGATGTCACCTCAAACATAAGACAGCAGTAATCATCCAAGGAGTGTGACAGAAGGGGGGGAAATAGAAGATAGTCTTGTTTACTTTTCCTCAAAATGTCATTATTAGACATACAGATTACTGGGTTTCAGCCCAAATTACTAATTTGGGAGTCAAATGTGCCATTTTTTCTGTGCGATTTTTTTTTTTATCCAGTCACATTAATATTACGGCTCTGAGAATCTAATTCATTCTGAGGCAATATCCTTTTGTTAGGGTACTTTGTCTGCACTAGCATACTCCTGGTAAATCAAACAAACGACTTTACTGAGAGCTTGCAAAATCTCATTGAGGCAGAAAAAGCAGCATTGGGAACAGAAAGGGACCCAGTTGAGCCTCGGAGTCTAGGAAGCCCAAAATACATGAACAACTTGTCCAGGACATTGTAGCTCAAACTGAACGGACATCAACTGTCTTTAGTGTCTTTGCTTCCCTAAGTGTAGCAGAGGTCAGGACTGGCCTCTGGTCCAAAGGGTAGCAGGGCCTCTGTGGAGTAGGTGGGTCCCATTGGGAAAAGATAATTCGAGTATGGAATCTGGATACCATTAGAAAAGGGAATTGATGCTGAGCTGTTCAAACGAAACTTTGATCTCTGTAGTACATAGGAGTGTAGTTTCATTATCGACAGAAGCACAATATTGCATTCCGCAGGCAACCCTACTAAGATCTAGCCTGGAAGGGGTCTCCACGTATAGAAACAAACAACAAGCATTGTAATTCCATCAAGTGACAGTGAGAACAAGAACTTCAAAAGGCCTCAGATCAGCTTACCTGAGCCCTTTGTGGTACTTCGTATCACCCAAGTTTCCCTTGTGTACACCTGATTAGTTCCCTACCTCAACCACAAGAGAGCCTGCCAAGTGTTAAGCTGTAGCCCCCTAGTTTGATTAATTCAGCAAAGTTTTGTTGTAAAAAGATAGCAGAGATAAATTACTTGCTTTATGGAATAGTGCCACTTTAGTTATTGATTGCAGTTTAATGATTCATATAGCTATTGTCTCTCTGCCATCAGGTTTCCATTGTCCGCCCTCTGCCTTTACATTCCTTCTACCTAGAACACTCCTCCAGATCATCACATTTTGGGCCCCTTATTGTCTTTAATAGCTCAGCGCAAATGAAATTTTCTCAGAGAGCCACTTCCAACAATCACATCGTCATAATCTTTCTCACCCGGCCCCTGCTTTTCACCCTACCTGCACTGTCTGCTCACTGCCCAGTTCATTGCCACCTTGCCTTCTGAGCAGTCTTCATTGTCTGAGATCATTCACTGGTGCATGGGTTTCCTTGTCTAACATCTTAGCCTATTAATCCTCCCACCCCTCCAACACACCCAAATAAACTGAAACAGGTCCAACTTCTTCAACTTGTATGCCTAAGGCTAACCTATTTAGAGGGGAACTTAAAGAATTTGTATTTTGTCTGAAATACATAGACCTCATAATGCCATTCTCTTTGGCAGGGCCTTAGAAGGCCCTTCTTTTCCATCCTGTCTTTAACCACATCTCACCATTCACCCCATGTCTTAAAACACCCACACTGCTGTAGACTTTGCTCAATATGCTGTGTGTGCTCTTCTATTCTCTGTGAGGATTTGTTTTCTTTGCCTCCACAAAAAATTAAGAGAGACAGAGACAGAAAACGTTCACAGGGTGGACTGGGTTACTATTCCTTGTTATTGTCCATAATTTCTTGTTCTCTTTTGTTAATTTCTTCTTCAGAAATTATTGAAGAAATGTATTGTTACATTTCTTCTTCAGATTTCTTTGCTTTTAACTGTGCCTTGTACAAATTGGTAATTTAAATACAATTGTTTTCTTAGTTACTGGTTCTAATGATAGTGGGCTCATGTTAACAGTTAAGCATTTTATTTTAAAACAAGCATTTTTTTCCTGAATGTAACCATCTTAAAATAACTTAAATTTACCTTTAAACTATAAGTGGAAAGTTATTACAACTTTAATCAAAGTGTAAATTACTTTTACCACAATTCAAGAGTGCTTAAATTTTAGCCAATGATTAGGAAAGATGAGAAATGTTAGACTGGAAGTATTATAAATCATTTTGATTAGTGTGTTACTTACACTTTAATTGTCAAATATAATCACATAACTATATACATATATATAATATTAAATTCATATGTAAAAGTTATTCAGAAACTATATTATATATTTAAGCATTATTTTATTTTATTTTCACTTACAGTAATACCATTAGACCCTGCAGATAAATTCCAGTGCCTACGAAATTCAAACACAACAGGGCTTATACACTGAAAGCCTGGGTCTCCTTCAAGAGACTCTGTAAGCCCATTCTAGCCATTTTGATGATTGAAAAATGTCAGTCTCTATTGATTTATACCAAGTTTGATTTGTCTTTTTTTTTTTTTTATTAAAAGCTGGTTTAATTATTTACTTCTGGTTTTATAAGGGAAGTTACTAAGTTTGTCTGGCTAACTTTACTGAACTATAATTTGATATATAGTTAGGATTTTGGCAACAAAAATGAAGGAACTTAGATTTAATTATTTAATTTTAAAACTTAAATTAATGATAAATATTTAAATTGGTCTTCATTTGTGAGTATATGAATTCTCACCATGGGTAATCATGGTTTTCCAGTGGAGATACTATGAAAATTTCAGTGTGTTTTTTTTTAATTTATGCTATGATTCTTTTATCACTCTATGCATTTGTAGAATTTGGAAGAGAGGTTAATGAGATCATAGTTTAAATAGGTTAAGTTTAGATTTCTGGTTACTGACAGTATATTTAAACTCAATTTATCAAATTTGAAAGATAATCTCATCAAATGTTTAGTATAATTAGTGCTTTTCTCAAACAAAAATACAAAGTACATATCATTTATCTTCTACATATATTAATGTGAAATTCTTAGAAACGAAACAATTAGTGTAGAAATTTCACACTTCAGTTCACAGATTTGAAATCCTATAGTGAAAATAAATACTGTGATGTAGCCTACTATTTTAAAGAATATGCATATTAAAATTAAGGTAATTACTATAATCAGGAAAAATAAGGTTGAGAACATTTTTGGCTAATTATGAGTCAGAAAATAACCAAATATGTTAACTTTATTATTTAAAATATAAGTTTTATTACTCAGGTATAATATATGAGTGTGTATATTAGCATATTTGATTCATTATACTGTATTAATTAGTACTTTAATATTTGAAGAAGACCTTTATTTTAATATTGAAGTCATTCAAGTTACAGAAGGACACTGTGATCATAAGCCCTTAGAGCTGACTATCTGTTTGGGGAACTGCAACACCCTCTTCAAAGATAAATAACAATGCAAACAATGTCCTTCATTCGTAAGGCAAATATTGCACAATATATGCATAGCAATCTATTTTTAGAAGGGAAAGGCTGTGTTATTAGAAGAGGCTACTGTTAGTTTGACTATTGTGAAAAACTTCATGACAGATGGAAGATTTTTAAGAGGCATAGAAAATTGTTCAATATCAGAAGGCAGAACATTGATAGAGGAGATAGAAGAGGAAATGGAAACAGTCTAGGAGACAGAGGGATGTGACTATGACCAGAGAGAGCCACTTGTGTGTGGAATAGTGAAATTTATTTGAAGGGCAGTTTAGAATATATCATAGGGAATTCTGAAGCATTCAAATGTTATAATTATATAATTTAGCAACGGTAGGTCATTTAAGGTATTTTGAATCTTAGGAAGACTTTCTGGGGGAGAAGACTGGATGTGTTTATTTTCAAAGTGTGTCCAGAGATGGATCTCCTCATAAAATTATCTGGGGAGTTGCTAATAAAATGCACATTCAAGGTTGCTAAACCCCAGCCTTCTGACTCAGGAAGCCTCAGAAAGACCCAGGACTCTGCACTGTAGCAAACTCTCCTATTTCTTGTTGCACAGTGAAGTCCCAGAGCCACTGGCAGAGAGACCAGAGCCGGTGGAGCTTTTCTTTGGGGTTGTTGGAGCCCCAGGATCTCAGGCCCCACTCCAGGGTTTATCTTCAAATGTGGAGCCTCTCAAACATGTGACTTAATGACATACCTGGACCACTGAAGATGATTTCATTTCTCTACACTAAATGTGCCATCAGAAACTGCGATTCTCTCCTAACCTGTGTTCAGAGCCTAGGGCCTCAAAGAAAATTATTGGCCACCTTCATTTAACTGTCATCATAATAATCAGGAATATTGGTTGCATGAAATATAATCCATGGAATATACAAACTCAGCATTTCCATTTCTGTACTATAGCTTTTACATTTTTTTTTGTGTGTGTGTGTGAACAAGTTAGAAGTTTCACCTGGAATTTTGTTCTCAGCGTATTTTTATTTTTTTATTTTTCATTTTTTAAAGCATAGGTCCAAAACAACATTTAAGAAATGAAATACAACCTCCATATTTTTAACTATTGACATATCAGTTTGAATCATTTATATAATGTCATGAGTTAATTAGTTGGGGACATGTGGAATGCATGTGACAATTAAAAAGGCCTTAATTTGCTGTTCAAGAATCTGCAAGTGCTCCTCATTTAATATTTGCTCTTTGTAAAATCAAATCAGTGATCCTTGGTATTTACCCAAAGGAGCTGAATACTTATGTCCACCCAAAAACCAACATATGGATGTTTTCATAACGGCCAAAACATGGAAGAAAACAAGATGTCCTTCTTTGGGTGAATGAATTAATAAAATGTGGTCCATCCAGACAATGGAATATTATCCAGCACTAAGTGAGCTATGGAGCCATGAAAAGTCATGGAAAACCCTTAATATATTGCTGAAAAGGCTACATATGATATGATTTCAACTTTATGGCATTCTAGAAAAGGCTTATCTTTGGAGACAGTAAAAAGATCAGTGATTGCTAGGGCTTGTGTGAATGATAGATAACCACAGAGGATGTTTAGGGCAATGAAAACACTCTGTATGGTACAATAATGATGGTATATGTCATTATACATTTGTCTAAATCCATAGAATGTTCACCACCAACAGTAAACCGTAATGGCAATTATGATGTGTCTAATCAATAGCAATAAATGTACCCCTCTGTTAGGGGTGTTGGTAATACGGAAGACTATGCAAATGGGAGGGGGGCAGGGGACATATGGGAAATCTCGGTACTCCTCTTGATTTTAATGCGAACCTAAAGCTGGTCTAAAAAAACAGTTAAAAAAACAAACAAATCATTCTATGTTTTTCATTAGCTCAGAGTTGCTATTCAGTATTCAGAATCTATACCATGTGAGTGTTGAGGGTAAGGCTGTCATGAAGATGCCAGGTAAAATTAAATGCTGAGTTGGTTTTCCACATAAATCAATTGTTCATGTACAATAGTTTCTAATGCTGCTGATGTTTAAGATAAAAACCTCTCTGAACTGTTTTTACTCACAATGCTCCTGACACCAAACATGTGAGATTTTGTTTTTGTTCTTGTCTTTTTACACTAACCAGTTTTTACACTCTCTGGACACCACTGGTTGGCCTACAAATCAATTCAGTTCCCTCACTAACTACCAAGAGTTAGCACAAGGGCTCAGTTTCAAGACAGCCCCCACTTCAGATGCTAGGCACAAGCCCTGTGTTACCACCTATAGTTCAGACCAACAGGCTATAAATTCAGAGGGTTCCTGCAATTCCCTTCTCAGGTTTCATGATTTGCTGCAGCAACTCACAGAATTCATGAAGGTACTTTACTTACTATTATTATTGTGGTTTATTGTAAAGGATAATAAAAGAGGTGCATAGATCGTGGTATAGGGGAAGGGATATGACTTTCCAAACCCTTTTCAGACCTGCCACCCTTCTGCAACCTTGATGTGTTGTGAACCGAGAAGCTCTCTGAACCACATCATTTAGAGGTTTTTATGAAGGTTTCATTATGTAGGCAGGCATAACTGATTAAATCATTAGTCAATGGTGATTAATTCAATCTCCAACCTCCCCCACCCCCGGCAGAGATCAGGTGTGGAGCTATAAGCTCCAATCCTCTAATCGTGTCTTGGTCTTTCCAGTGACCAGCGCCTGCCTAGGGCACCCCAGACACCAGTCACCTCATCAGCGTGCAAAGAACACACTGCAGTCTGGAGGTGGCCAGGAGATTGAGGGGCAGTGAGCCGGCAAGCTGGGACAAAGACCAAATCTGTATATTTTATTGCATCACTACCCAGCACTCACTTTTCTTTTTAAAAATGGAATAATTACTGGTATATCCTGTATATAAAACTTTTTACTATGCTGTCACTAAATTGAAGGTAAATTTTTATGATTTTGTCTCAACTATGAATTCTAGCTTTGGTTGTAATAGATAAAACATAGGCAAGTAACATATTAGAGGACTACGGGAAATATTCATGAAGCATCCACTGTAGTGAATGTGAAGCAGGCAGGGTTTTCTTATTAGTATTCTACTTTTGTACTACGTGTTCATTTTATATCATGCTCTTGTGTTCCATCGCCTAAATCTGAAGAAATGGTAGCTTTCTACCTAGCAATTAAACTAGTTTCCCTTTTTATGGGGAATGTGCATATTTTTTATCTACTTTGATAAATAATTTAAATGGATGAAAAGGCAGATTGTTCTGGTAATAAATTTTTAACCAGGTGTAGGTTAGGTACTTTGAAGTTTTAAATTTTTTAAATTTCAAAGTACCTAACATGTAAGCCATATTGGTTAATATTTAAAAATTGACATACAAATCATACAAGATGTGTTAATCATAATCCAAGACATACCAGAGCAAACATCTACCCTTCTTTCAACCTTAACTCTCTCTCAGTATTCAACTTCTGCAACAATAAATATACTCTCAAGTGTGACTCTTAAACTTGTATCAGCCTACTACCAGTAGATTATCTAGCATCATTCCTCATGGTGCATACTGAGCAATGAAATAAAATGAAAATATATTTTATTAGCTTAATTACATGAGGCTTAATTAGTAATTAAATAAACTGTGATATAACATATTTACACCAACTTAAGGGAAATGCTTTTTCTGATCTTTGACTATTTTGTAATATCTGAAAACCTAGTAGAAGTTAAGATGGAGGGAAAATATCTGCATTCTGGATTTTGATTATCAGTATTCTAAATTACAAATGCTTGTACTTGAACAAATTATATTATGGAAATTTTTTCCTTTAAAGGGAGAATATCAATGGTGGAAGAATAATGCCAGCTATTTATCATCATCTTTGAAAAAGTAGAATAACAATAAAGCCCATTTAGGAGACACATTAATCTCCCATGTGACTCCAGAAGCACGCTGAATTTTTAAAAGCATCTTCAAAAATTATTTGAAACATACCTCCTCTGTTCTCCAAGTATATATCTCTAACATTCCTTTAAAAAGTTAGGATGTTTTGGCTGAGGTGATACTGGATGCTTATAGGTTAGGGAGGGAGCAACAAAATGGAAAAGTCTGGAGGAAGTTTCCTTCCTGGGGCCTTGAAAAAAAAGACTGGAAAATATCAGTAGGAGAGTAATGAATTACAATGGTAAGAACACCTCATTTTCCTTTTACACATTGTTATGTTAGAACACTGACTGCTGAGTGACAGAGCTGGGATTTGAACCCAGGTGTGTCTGAATCAAGCCCCTACGTATTTGAACACAATGCCTTGTTGTAGTGTTTAAGAAGGTATTTTGGTGAGTCAGATACCCAGATTTAAACCCCCACTCTATAGTTACCAGCTGCATGATCCTGGACAAGTTACTTAAACCCTGGGTCTCAGTTTTTCAGCTCTAAATTGAGGTGGTAACAGTAACAATAGTACTTGCCTCCTAAGGTTGTCGTGAGGATTAAATGGATTAGTACATTTAAAGCTCTCAGAATGATTGATGGGACATATTAAGCATCCAAGTAATTTAGCAAGTAGACTAAAGTAGTTACCTAGGGCTATATTTCTCATGAATCTTAAGAGTGTTTTATGGGAATTTATATTGTTGATGGTTACATATTCCTTTTTTTAATGAATTTATTGCCATTTGAGTACAGCTTCAAGTGTTTTGTGGGGAGGGTTTTTTGTTTGTATTTTCTTCTGTCCTTGTTGCCACCTGAGAAACTAGTACATACAAATTTCCAATTCAGAAACAAGTATGTCTTTCTAGTTCTCAACAGAGGCCAAATTTGTTCCACTTCGAGCCTTGGCACTTGCGGTTGCTTTGCCAAGAATATTCTGCCTGGATTTTCACAGAGTCTTCATTCAGGTGTCACCTTCATGGCACCTCTGCAGAGAGTGGCCTTTGCTGACCGTCTAGCCTAACATTTCCCACCACCACTGCGACCCCTCTCATCATTCTCTGTCCTGCTGCTGTGTATTATTTCCTTCTATCATTTACCCTAAATGTCATTCTCATTCATAATAAATAAATGTCTATTACTTACTTATTATCTAATTTCCTTGCTGGAAAGTAAGCTACTTGAGGGCAGAGAGAATGCCCTGAGTAGGTCATTCATGGCTCATCTTACCTCCAGTTTAGCCAACTCTTGAGGAGTAGGATGGTGATTTTCGTGGTCATCTAGGTACAAGTTAGAAACACGTACTCCTCTGTTCCTTACTACTTACCTGAAACTTAGTTACAGGGGAAAACAGTTACTGGAGGTATCTGAATCATTTGTAGTTCTGTTTTTTCTTGTAGGTATTCTTTGTTTCATTCCAAATTTTTAACTCACAGTTATCAAGGTAGGTATCTGGCATTATCTTGCTTCTCAGAAAATTGTAGTTATTTCCATAGGACTATGTTTTCACAGTATGCCCTAGTCCACACCGAGGAAAGTTATAAGAAACGGACTTATGAAACTTACCATTATTACTTCAGAATCTGCATAATTGAGGATTTGACTTGAGTCTTCAATATAGGTAGTCTATGAAAACAGAAACAACTTTAAATAGTTAGAAGGGAAGGTATTTAATGCAGGGAAGTGGTTATATGGGTGATGAAAACACTGAGAAGACAAATGAGACAGTGAGGCACATGAGAAGATAGTGGCAGACTGGCTACCATTATCAGGCCTCAGGGACACAGTGAGTAGGTGACATTCCTAAATCCAGAGGGTCAGTGCCCCTGGAAGGAGGAAACCATATTTGTGCAATGTCGTCTACAGCAGGGCCCTGCAGGCAGCACAGCAGCCTTTAGAGACTTCCCGTTAGAAGTTGGGAAAGAAATATCCCTGCTGCTCCCTTTCTGTCCTCCTGCAGTCTCCGGCCAGTGCTTGCCATTGGCTGGAGCCAGCTGCAGTCCACTGTTAGGGGCCCTGGCGGAAAGTGACTTTCACATCATGTAGCACTGGGCAGAGGAGGAGAGGAGTGAGGGAGAGATTAAAGACAGCCTGGCTCAGGTTGGCACAGTACTCCATGAGGCATCATAGTCCAAACTGTGCTCAGTCCTCAGCATGAGAAATAGGGGAGGGCCTTCATGGTAAGTGAGTTGTTGATATATAATAGGCACTAAAATATGCCACCCATCATGATCCTCTCCATGTATTGGTTTCTAAAGAACATAAAGTCGAATTTATGGTGCTCTCTTTTGACATCGTGCACAGGAGTCTTCTGGAATGTATTTTGAGTCCCATCCTTATTCCCAGATTTATTCCCTGAATGTTGTCAGTCACTTGGCTAGGTCCTGCAGCTACGACTGTGGGTTAGTAACACATACAGTCCTTGTTGGAATGGCTTTGAGAGAGAGGTGCTAACCATCCTGGCCAGTCTGTCTATTGCCTTTATAGGTAAGGCTGATGAAAGGACAAGGTCAGCAATTATGACAGACTGAGTTTCTCCTAGAAGCCTGAGTCTCTGACTCTAAAACTCATGCTCCTTCAATTATGATGACATTTTAATATTCCTTTCTAATTCTTCTCCAATCCTTAGTTTATGTATTACTCCCTCTGAGAAGGTTATTCCCTTATTACCTCTGTCACAGCACTTAGGCTGCTCTAAGGACATGCACCTTGCTCTTTCTCTTAGACTCTTTAAGGGTAAGGGCTTTGTTATTTTAAACAATTAAAAATATTTATTTCAGAGTTCAGGTACTAGCTTTGAGAATACAGGGTCATGTTGGCTGATTTTAATTTAACCTCCTTTTGCTCCATTGCAACCATCTCTCCAACCATGTGAAGAAGGTCCATCCAGCATGACCTAGCATCACTTGCAATCCCTTCCATGGCACAGTTCTCATATCTCGTGTCACTGTTACTTCTATAATGCACTATACTACTGGTATTCTATTGCACACTGCCTGATACATGGCAGTTGGCTGAGTAAGACAGTTGGGCTGTAACTTCATAGGAAGTGTGGAAGTATAGGAATTGGAAAACAGAAATTAGTGTAACATTTGTGTCTTTATCTATGGTATTTCAGTCTAAAAGGAAAAAAGTGAGTCTAATAATAATGTGTACCTTGTATTTGATACAATTTTATAATTGTCAAAGCACATAGATTAACACAGCAATAATTGTATAGCAAAACTGTCTAAATTTAAATTTAAATTTGTAAACATTTATCCATTTCAACTTGAACATAACAGAAAACTATATTTCCTTAGAAAATACAGAACTTGTATTGACATTCAAAGATATACAGTTTTTAATGCCTCTTTATTTATATACTTATTTAAAAGAGACACCATTAGTTCAATGATATAAATTATGACATTGTGTTATTTTGTAAGTAGATTAACTCATTTCACCTTTGCAACATTTTACTGAGAAAGGAAGAAATACAGATATGTATATATTAATTTGTAGGATTATTATTTCTAGAATAGAGAATAGCTATATTTTTTATTTTTGATACATCTATCTTCTGTGGAAGAATATCATAAAATAAGCGTATGCTGTTAATTCTAGTAGTTATTCTAGTTGTAAAATTATATTAGGACAAAACATTTTATATTTGCTCAGAATTTTAATATTAAATAATAATGTTGATAGTTATCACCATAAACTTCCTTATTTCAATTGAAGTTTATTTCAACTTGAAGTGATTTTAAAATTTTGTGGTTTATGATATTTTGTTTATTATAATAATTATTTATTATATTAAAGTGATTTTTGCCTATTCCTATTTTTATAATATTTATATGATGAATGCATCTATTAACATGAGTGTTAATATTTTCTCGGGTGCTTATTTATTTTTATTTTTTGCTTGACTTTTCCTCTTCTGTGGAAAGCTTCTGAATTTTTCTTTATTTTAGATTTTTGTTTTTGGTAACACTTGAACTTCAGGAATTTGGTAAGAATATACCTAATGTTAATTTTTTTCTCATTCTTTATACCTCCGTTGCTGATCATTTTGATCTAGAAATCCCATTTAAAAAAAAAACAAGTGAAATGTTCTTTGTTGTTTAATAATTGCCTTTCCTGCAACAATTCTGCTTCCTTTTTTTCTGCAAATGCAGTCATTCGCAGTTTAGTCCCTCTGGGCTTAACCCTTGAACCTCATATTTTCTTCTCCATCTCTTAGTGTCTTAGCTTTACGCTTTCAGATATTCTTTCATTTAGTCTACTGGATAACTGGTGTGGTCCTTGATTATGATCCATTTGCAATGCATATTCTGAACCTCTTTGTTTCTGATCATTTTTTTTAGTTCCTCTTTTGTATGGGACACGGTCTCCCTAGTAGAGACTCAGACATGGTCATCCACGTGGACGATGACCACAAAAGATAAAACTTGACTTCTGCCTACCCCATTCACACAGACCAGCTCCAAGTAGTCCACAGGATGAAATGTCAAATACAATTTTAAAACCTTCTGTACAGTTTTAAAGGCAAACTATCTTTTAAAACTTGAGAGGGGTGTAGGAATTTCTTAAATTAGATATAAAAACAGCTATAAAAATAGAAGATTTGTAAATTTGCTTATGTTGTGATTAGTAACTTTTGATCTACAAGAGACACTTTAAATAAATTAAAATATAAATTACAGACTGAGAGAAGGTGTTTTGTTACACACAACTAGCAAAGTATTAAATATCAAGTACATATAAATAAATCCTACAAATCAATAAAAAATCACAAATAATCCAGCTTAAAAATGGGCACAAATCAGAAAGGAATGGAATATATTTCCTCTATATGGAAGAGGAAATACATCTTACTAGTAAACATATGAAGGCATTTTTGGACTCCATAGTGATCAAAGAATTATATACTCAACCATAATGTGCTCTGTTTTACATCCATCTGATTGGGGGGAAAATAAAAAGCTCAATTATACCAAGTGATTAAGAGGATGTGAGTCCTCAGGGTCTCTTATACATTGTTTCTCTAAATATAAATTGGTACAAATAGTTTGGAAAGCAGTTTGGTATAGTTTTTCTTACCAAGTATAGTTTTTCTTACCTAATGGTGAAATAATCCTGGCTATAAATCCAGGAGATCTCCCCCGTGTACATTGGCAACATGCACAGGGATGTCCAGAGCAGCTGTCTTCACAAGAGCAAATATGTGGAAGCAAATTAAATGCTTCTACAGCAAGAGGATTGCTGAATATAGTGGAATAAACTGTTATAAAGCAGTAAACTAAGTAAACTACAATGGCTTGATGATTAATTTCATATATCAATCTGATGGAGCTAAAGGATGCCCAGATAGCTAGTAAAACATTATTTCTGGATTGATCGTGAGGGTGTTTCAGGAGGAGATTAGCACTGAATCAGTAGACTGAGTAAAGAAAATTGCCTTAACATATGCAGGTGGACATCATCCAATCCACTGAGGGCTTGAATAGAACAAAAAGGTGAAAGAAGGGCAAATCCATCTCTCTGCTTGAGCTGGAACATCAGTCTTCTCCTGCCTTCTGACATCAGTGATCCTAGTTCTCCAGCCTTCAGAATCAGACCGGGACTAACACCATCATCCCCCAGCCCCTTATCCCTATTCTCAGGCCTTTAAACTTGGACTGGGGCTTACACCATCAGCTAGATCCCTTGGTCCTCAGGCCTTCATACTCAGACTGAATTACACCCCCAGCTTTTCTGGTTCTCCAACTTACAGACGACAGACTGTTAGGACCCCATGGCCTCCCTAATTGCATGAGCCAATTCCCTGTTTATTGGCTCTGTTCTCTGGAGGACCCTGGCGGATACAACTGGTCTGCAACAGTGTGCATGAGTCCCGGCAATGTAAACCAGACAATTTCAACATGATGCAATTTAAATGAAAATAAAGTTTTATTAAGAAATGTAGATGAGGTAAACTATATGGAAAGAAATGAAAGAGAATGACAAACACAAGCCTCTAAAGGATTATTCTCTTGGGAAAGAGTTGAGAGGGAATTGGATGATGGGAGACCACATAAATAGCTATGAATGATTGGTAGCATCCTACATTTTGCATTGTATATGGTGGGCTCTCAGTTGCATCTAACCCTACTCAAAAAATAAATAAAAGAGGGCCATGCCTGAACCATTTATGAAATGTCACACCCTAAGACCTATGATTGATAGAATTCTATATACCATGGTATAGAACAAAAAGTTGCTATTTGTTTACTCCAGAGTATTATTTTTCTAGAAATCAGCTCTTTTTCCTTTATTTTGAGCCCTTGTTCAAAGTATGCTATCACTTTGTCCATTTACTTGGGACTCAGGTAGAGATGCTGGTGAACCTTATATGCTGGTGATCCCTAGAGTGGTGAAAGGTTTGTTTGCTCTGCTCCTTTGGGTCTTTGATTTAGCAACAGGCAGATTGGGAGTTCCTTGTTGAGGCCCCAGACAGAAAGCTTCTGGGCTCATCAGTCTCCCTGTGGTCTCCTAGCCTCAGTCATGTAGAGAACCTTGGAGCTCCTCTTCAAGGTCTGAAGGTCAGCCAGACTAGACACACTGATGGCACACTTCCCAAACTCTGAGGGTCTCTGTAGACAAAGCTCTTGCCAGGGTCTGTCTTAGCCCGTTCTAAACCATATGGCTCTGTCTGCCCTGAGGGGTCAAGTCACGCCCCAAGTATCAGGACGAAGGGAGGCTCATTTGCTTCCTCTAATTTGCCCCTTCCTTCTGGCTATAGCCGCTTCGCTCATAGGAAGTAGACGAGTTAGACTTGAGAGTAAAGGGGAACCAGGAAATTTAAAAAATTACTTTCCCAGAAATGTCTACTTTCTGACAAGATTCCTTTAGCTACAGTTTTCATTTTCATAGGATTACTAGCTCAAAATTATAGAAATATACTATTTTCCCCATCTATTGATCCTTCAGCTCTTCATTCATTTGTTAATAGTGTTTATTATCCTTCATTTGCCAGTCTTGTATATTTTTCAATTTAAACTTTGCAAAATAAAGGAAAGAAAAAGCTCCAGGAATAGCAAGCAACATTTTGACATTTACAGCTGGCAGAGCAGATTTAAGAATAGTCTGAGTTTGTGAATGACTACAAAAGGTGTTAATTAAGCAGCAGGTGTTTCATCACCTATATCTATTTGAAAAAATGCAGCTCAGATGTAGATATCTATAGTGTGTATAACAAAACTCTATATTCATTGGTTCCATCTGCCACAATAACCTCAAACCACATTTAGTACCAGCCAATTAACACCTTGATTAATTTATACACCATCTGCAGCTTTAGCAATGTAATGAATTCACTAACTTGTATATAAAAACTCATTGTGATACCTGGATTAACATAGCATAGTGAAATGGGAAAAGAATTCACCCATCAGCCTTAGCATGCTCACAGGCACACACACATCCACTGAGGCATGTACACTACTTGTCTCATATCTGCTTCTCTATTTCTTCATGACCTCATATCTGAGATATTTAGTTAAAGGTCTTCCCGGCCCATAAAGCCACACACTGCAAGTGCAAAAGAACTCTATTCTATTCCCTTAAATGAGATTTGAAAAACCCCAGGCAAATATGTTGATTTGCTTAGCTCATGTCACATGCGCTTGTGAACAGGATTGGGTACCCTGGTTGGCCCAGTTTAGATTAGCTATCTAATCCTCTTGCCACAGTAACAGGAGCCACTGGGGAGAATCTAGTGACCAAAGTATTTTTTGTTGGAAAAATGACCTACATGAAAAAATGAACCCCATAGGACAATTGATGTGCATGTGTAATGTTAAATGCACAGTGTAAATTCTGTTTGATTTTAAAATAAAATCTTCATTGTTCACTTATAAATTTTGAAGTGGATTTTATTTTTATGCTGGGGAAAAAACAGTGATTTGTCATCACAGAAAACTGAAATATCAGTGAAAATATTTTTAAGCAGAAAAGCAACATTTCAATTAGTGAATTTCATGACACCTTACCTACTAGCAGTCTGCAGGATTTATTGGGAAAGAGCTGGAAAAATAAGAGACTGTTATGATCATCCAGATGTAATGCTGTAAAGGGAGGAGAGTCAGAGTTGAAGGATAGCTCTGTGTTTCCCAAGGGAAGTTCACAGTGAGGGGGCAGGTGGGTGACTAGTGGGGGAATGAGTTCATTCATTCTGTGTCAATGGCTGCCATAGCTGTGGATGAATTTTTTCTCACCTGATCATAGAAATCATGCCCCATTATGATTTAAAAAATCAAGCAGAATACTGGAAGATAGGAAATGCAAGAATAGCAAAATAAACTAAAGTAAAAATAGATTTTATTTTGCACAACTCATTTTATTAAGAAGCTCATTGCAAAGTTAGCTGTTCAGGACTACAATAAAAGATTCATCTAGCTATTCAGGACTCAGTATCAGAGTGCATTCCTAAAAAAAGGGCCCAGAGACTACTAACACCTTAAGCATTATCATTTCATACTGATCCTTCTGTAAAAAGAAAGAAAAAGATATCCCTGCATTTCAATATATTCTACTCTCAAGGAGGAGGAAAGCAGTTTTTAGTTTAATTTATTTAATGTCTACTGAAACTTAATTTAAAAGACCTTTACTTATGCTGAAATTGGATGTGGATAAATATAAAAGCCCAATAAACAGTCCCTGAAATGTAATGAAATAAAGGATTTGTAGCAGGGATTTGACCGTATGTAATTTGTGGAGCTGATTAAGTAATCTCTATGAGTCTGTTGTCTTAGTGTCTGATGCTGGAAATTGAAGTTTTCACAGAAGACATTTGAGAAGGGAGGAGGATGTAAATTTAGAGAGAGCAATGACAAGATACAACTCACAGGCAGGATCTGGAACCCATAAGGATGGACTGGGCATGCGTCAGTTCTGACTGCTACCAGCCTTGAGATGTGGATGTCCTGCAAGAAAAACTAGCACTCTTTGTGTCAGAGCTAAACACACACCAGACCCAGACACTGGAGCAGGATCCAAGGGAAGGTCAAGCCATAGTTTGCCTGGCTGCCACCTGTGTCAATGAGATGAGCAGGCAGGTTGATGGCCATGCACATGACCTACAAAAGCACCTGTTAGCCCTGCCTTGACATTCTGGGATTAACAATTACTATGACTGCTGCTTTACTTCTGTATTCAAAATTTAATGGGAAAATGTACATCTTTTGGTCTACCCTGATGAAAATATACAGAGAAGGGAATTCCGGCAGGCAGTCCAACCGGGCCCAGCTGATGCATTATACAACCACTACAGTTTACAGATTTTAGCCTGTAACCTCCACACATACTTTTAAGCCATAGTTAATTTACAAGTAAACCAAGTCTTGCTTTTGTCTAATGTGAAAATGCAACACAAATACTCTTCCTTACAACTGAACATATGCTTATTCTTTTCCCCTAAATTCTATACAAAGTTTCATTAAAAAATGTATTCTTCTTTTAGCTGATTCACACTCTCCATTTGATATCCTATAACTTAAATAGTGATATATATATATTTTTTAAACTAATATTTACACATTGCATGTGATATAATTGGGTAATGGGAAGAAATAATATTTTATATATACACACTCACACATGCCCACTTGCATGCACACACACAACATTCATTCAAATCAAAATAACAAAAACTCAATAATTACAACCTTACAGTTCCAATTTCTGCTGTTGGTCCTGTGGTTTTAGCAAGATATTTCTATCCACCTTCTTCCACCACCATCTTCACTTTCTCAGCTCTCCATTATCAGGTAACTACCTTAGGTAAGACAGTTACAGGTTTTTCAGGCAAGGGGAGACCAGCTTCCTCAGGCAGGAGTGGAAAGGATGCCCCTTCTGAGCAAGCCGGCTTGAGAATGTTCCTCTGTCTGTAAAATGGGGGATACAGTACTGTCTATTTTATGGGGGTTAAATGAGGTAATATATTTGAAATCTTAGCACAGTGCTTAGTATATAATAAGTACTCATTCAGCATTAACTATATTCTTATTTCACAGAGATGTTGTACATTTGACTCTGTATATAATAGCTTTTGAAATGTTTTTAATAAACAGACAATTACAATAATCACTATTATTTTAAGTAAATTACAGCAGTTGCCCTGTTCAATTTTTATGACTTTATGTAAGTGTTGGGTACTTTTAGCAACCCCTGTAGTCCCGTCAGCAGTATGTTTCTACAGAGTTACTGATTTCAGGGTGTTGAAATCTCTTCCCTGGAAAAAGTCTTTACGGAAAGGAAGACAATGATCATAGAAAATTTGCAATCCTGACTCTAACTTTTTTCTTAAAATCATGTTTCCTTTGTTACTAGTTTGTTATCACAATCTAGTTCTTATAAAGAATCTTTGTAATCATACTAGCTCCTCTTTAAATATTTTGGAAGGAGAAAGAAATAGAGGAAGAGTTGTTAAAGTTTCAGTATTATACTGATGAAGATCAAGAATGAGTCTTTTCTCTTGGCATTTCTCCTGTGATTTTTAAGTAAGCAATAATGTGATATACTGTGTGAATTAACTACTCAAAATTCTTTCACAATTCTTTTATCCATTGTCTTCCATTGCTTAAATTATTTGTTTTTCAGATTGCTTGCATTCGGGGTTACTCATGCAGCAAGATTCTGGTCATGAGGAAGGTTTTCTTCCTGGTTAAAAAGACTCCCATTCACCAGAAGAAAGTCTTTTGCCTTTTCTCCTTCCCCTGATATAAAATCTTACAAGACTACTTGTTTTTCCATCCATCTGGAGCCCTCTCCTCTCTCTGGCCAGCATGCTACTATTTTTCATTTTCTTAAGATATGCCCTGGGCCCAGAACACCCTTCTCAGTAATCACCTTTTGGTGTCAATGTACTAGTTTCTTCCTCACGAAGCACCCCCTCTCCTGTCTACTCCTCCAGACTAGATTGGGCTCCTTCTTTTATGTATTTCTATATAGCCCTCCTCACACCTTTACGGATGTGATGAAATTATCTGGCTACAAGCCACAAGCAGCAGGCACATCTGTCTTGTTTATCTGTATGCCATAAAGAGCCGGCATCATGGGACGAGCACTGTTCTAACCACCGTACAGTTACTAACATGCTATGTTCACGGCCATATTCTGTTTTACAGGTGGGGCAACTGCAGTAGGATAAAGTTAAGCAGTGGATGAGTGGCAGAGCTGAACCGAATACAAGTAGCTGGCTCCAGAGCCTCTGTACTCAACCTTTCTAGAAATGCACTAAAGAATGAGAGTGTTGCACCTCTTTGTATGAAAAGCAACACCAAGACTCATTATGTTGTGTAATTAGAACACATTTTAAATGTTTAAAGTATTTTCTGTATTCTATTCAGTATAACTAATGTCTAGATTTATATTGATTTAAAAATTTTCTTTTTCTTTGTTTTGAGCAATCCCTTTGTTGTTTGAAATTAGTTCTCAAGTATTAAAGTGTATGAGGAATACTACCAAAAACTTTAGAAAGTACATATTCTCAGGCCTTCCACTCAGATATTCTGATACAGTAGTATTAATGTAGGAGCCCTATAGTCATAAAAAAAATTCCTAGTGACTGACTGTTAGAGTGGGCTCACTGATAAAAATTTAAATAATAAATATTGCCTTAATGAATATGAAAAAGGTAAAACAGATTTTGTGTTAAAATTCGGCAATTAAAAAGTTATTGTAAGATATTCACATGATAAAAATTTTAAAATATAGAGCCCTCTTTTAAAACACCCCAGTGGGTGGGGTTATTATTTTTACTTTTGGATTTCCTGTTGATCATGTAACTAAAAATGATAGTGCGAGTGTTGAAAACCAAAGTGGACTAATCAAGGCTCCCAGGAAGTGATTTTTGATTTACAAAACAGCCTGCTGGGCTTTTTATACACAGTGAAGCACAGTAAACAATGCCATCTCAAAATGAGTCAGATGGATGTTTTTCTATTTTAATAATATGTTACAGTTGTTTTTATCCATTATGTATATATTACACTTATTTTTTGAGGTACTGTAAATTACATTTAATTTTAAAGCAAAATGGAACAAAACTAATTTTCCTTGCTATTTATTTATGTGTTTGTGCATGCATTCCTGTGTGTACATAGGCATGGATGTATGTAGGTCAGCACATGTGCACTTACATATGTGTGTGTGTATTTAAGTGGTGTTAGTCCATGATGGTGCTAGGTCTCTGGTTGATGAGGCACTGTTGTGTTTGTGTGCTGTAAACCACTTTCTATTTTAAATATGCTTGGTGTTCATAGATGTTGTTAAACATTTCCCTTGGTTCTCAATGGTAGATTACTTTCTCAATGAATAGAATTTTTTTTCAGAGAGGGGTAAAAACTGAAAAGAAATATATATATACATACACACACACATATATATACACACACATTCTAATAATTATTGTAATATACATATTTTAATTAATACCAACATTTAATTTGATAATCAGATTATATTCAGTTTTTATCTTTCTTTAGAATAAATATAATTATAGAAATAATAATATTGAGGGCTTCTCTATCATCTCTTAATTTATTCTCAATTCTAAATAGATGGATCAATATTTATGTGCCTTCATATGTGAAAACAGGATATTTTGACTTGTTCCTTTGGGTTAAAAAAAAAAGATTTTGAAGACCTAATGCCTAATGTAGGCTTAAGGTTATACTGCCACTTTAATCCAAAAATATCCTTCATCCCTCAATTTTGTCTTTTGTTTAAAAGGTCATTTTAAAAAGCAATGACATGTTAATGACAATGTAATTATTTTTCCTTGAAATAGAATTCTGATTAATTGAAATCTTTAAAATAGTTTCTGTTATTTATGTTTTGTTGTCAGTGAATAAAATATATACAATAATTTCTGAATTACTCCATATTGCAATTATTCAAGAGATCTTTGTTTCCACACAAGGAATATATATAAAATTATTTTTCCCTAGCAGCTGTTTCAGCCTGTAACTTACAATAACAATAAACCTTATTTTAAAATTTTTTCTAGTGGGAGACACTAGGCTAGGTGCTAAGATTCAACAGTGAACCAATCAAAGAGTTGGTTACTCACTGACCTTACAGAATTCACAGGGCAGGCGTGGGAGGATAGACACCACTCATTAAAAGATTAAGTATAGAACCGAGATCTGAAGCTTGAGTAGCAACCAGTGGTTTGGGGGAGGTATAATATTTCCCAAACAAAAGGATTAGCTTGTGAAAGACCTGAAAGATCTTTAGAGCGTGAGCAGAGATTATTCTAGGATCTGAAGTAAAGCCCACGTGAAAAGAATCACACAGACCAGGAGGGAAAGGGGTGAGAGCTGAGGCTGGAGCGGTTGGCAGAGGCCACGCTGGGTGGTTTCAAGAACACTGTATTTAGGATTTGGGTTGTTATCTCAGCAACAAAAGAAAGCCAGTAATGTTAGCAGTAAAACTAAAGTTTTTTCAATATCAAATAGGAAGTTAGTGATTGCAGATTTATTTACCTGCATATCAAATGCTAAATAAGGAGGCTTCATGAAGTATGAAGCCAACACTAAGGGCAAATAATTAATAATCTCTATCTTCTTTTCATGGCATTTAAAAATAGTCCTTTTCTTAAGGGTCTTATAGATTTGTTAAGTTGGGCAAACAACATACAACTAAATCTTACTTAATTTCAGAATATTTTCAATATTAGAAATTAGTATCAAATAATTGTGACAGATTATGAGTTGCTGAGTTCTCTAAAAAAAGGTTTGGAGATGAAGAGTAAAGTAATATAATTGAATATTTCAAGGGGTTATATAACCTCCATTATTGATTTATTATTGGTTCAAGAATGAATAAGACAGGGTGATTCTGGGAAGATGGTGGAATAGGAAGCCTCGGGAATCTGTCTCCCTATTCAGACAACAATTACTCTGGCAGAAACTGTCTAATGTAAGTATTTTGGATCTCTAAAGTCTATTGAAGATTTGTCATTTGGTGGGGAGGGTTTGGAAGATAAATGGTCATTAATTTCAGTCAATTTCAGCTCTTAACATCATAGTGGCTATCCATCCCTGATTCCTCAGCCCAGGGCAGACAGGACTGCAGAAATTATTTTTATAATGGATTAAAAATAAGAAAGGGTA
This sequence comes from Tonatia bakeri, assembly GCA_004024845.1. NCBI lineage: Eukaryota > Metazoa > Chordata > Mammalia > Chiroptera > Phyllostomidae > Tonatia > Tonatia bakeri. Next base: position 116,496 of record PVIA01003857.1, on the reverse strand, counting down.
GTTTATAGTGAGCTCTTAAACTCTCCTGAGTACTATGGCTCTGGCTCCTGTAATTTTTTAAAAAATCAACTGTGGTCTTAAATACGTATGCATTGTCTCAATTTAGCTATATACAATATATAATATTTTTGTTAATATGATAGCACTAAGCAATTTATGCTTTTCAAATGATTTAAACAGTAAGTGATCTTTAAAGACACCAAATAAAGTCAATGAAATCGATGCATTTCATGTATAAAATTAACCAAAATAAAAAATGAGATCAAGGTGTTTTATCATTTGAAACCAATGTGACAGTAGCTCTCAAACACACCCAGGTGTACTGGGATTGCTAACACTTTTCTGGAAAGCAATTTGGTAATGTATAGCAAGGATCAGAAAAGCATCCATTCCATTGACCCAACACTGTGAAAGTGTGACAATATTTCACAAGAAACAGTGCAACATTCCTATAAGAATGTTTTAATGAAAATGTATTATGAATTATTTTTATTTCTCAAATTAAATCTAACAACAACCTAAATGTCTAAAATTACAGAGTTAAGTAGGGCAATAATGGTTCATACATTGACGGGCTGTTACGGAAGGCATGAAAACAGTGTGTACAAAGACTTTACTGGCGTTAAAAGAGGTTCATGATGTTATGTTAATTGAAGAAAGGAAGACGTTAAACTCTATGTATACAGAGTGTTTTCTGTGTCACTGTAAGAAATTAACTCAAACGTAGCAGCTTAAAACAAAACAAATGCATAATTTTATATTTTTAGAGGTAAGCAGACTAAAGTCAATCTCAGTGGACTACTGAAATCAAGAGGTTGGCAGAGTCGGTGTCTTCTGGAGGCTCTACATGAGAGTGTTTTCTTCCCAGTTTTTAGAACCCGTCCTCACTTCCTTGCTCAGAGCCTCTCATCACAGCCTTTCTCCCTCCGTTTCCACTTCACATCCTCTCTCGCTGACTCTGCTTCATTTTATGGGTCCCTTGTGGCTACAACTGGGCTCACCCAGCTAATTCAGGATTAAAATATTCTTAATTTGATCACCTTTGCAAATTGCTTTTGTCAGATAGAGTTACGTATTTTTAGGTTCTTGAAATTAGAATGTGGACATCTCTGAGGGGATTTAATTCTGCCCACCGCAGGTGGGATGAACGTATTTATCACTGAAACTGGAATATTCCTGAAAGTGGGAGGAGACACTATGAATAACCGCCTCAGGGCAACAGAGGTAACGAGGGAGCTGCTCCTGAAAAACCTAGGTGAGGGTTCAGCTAAGAGCCCAACTGGAGTGCTAAGAAATGGCAGGCTGTCTGAGTTCAGTCAGATTTCCAGTTTCGAAAAGGACCCCTGCTTTTGTTACTCTGGGAAAGTTTAAGATTCCCCCGCCTCTTTATCGCATAACCTGTCTAGACACAGGCCTTTTTATTCATTATGCTCAAGGATTTTTTTTAGACTTTAATGTCAAGATAAATTCTTTTCTTAGATACAGGAAAATTACTTTCTATTATTACTCTGATTTTTGCCTTCAATATTTTTTCTCTTTATGGAACCATGTCTCTTTATCTCTTTCATATTTTCCACTTCTGTCTTTTTGAAATTCCAATATTTATTTTCATTTTCTCTTCTTATTTACTAACTTACGCAGGCCACCTTGGCTGCCATCTTGATCCGTGGACTCCGATTTTGCAGCGTCTCACCTGTTTTGAATAGTGCTTCCTCTGCTCTGTCTTCCCTTTCAGTGTTTCGGTGTTTCCTTTTCCACAGTTCAGCTTCCTAAAATTTATAAAGTTTCTGGGTCCTCAATGATACTATTTTCTGTCTTTATTGCTGATATGAATTAATTTTTAAATCTTTCTACAGTAATTTAAGTGCCATTTGAAGAACATATATTTCCATTAGCTTCTAATTTGAAGCTGAATTATGGCTGCTTGTTATTCCATTGTATAAGGAGATATGGTTAATTTACCCATGCACTATTTATGAGCTATTGCTACTTTCTTAGCTGTTATATGTATCCCATGTTGGATGGATGGAAATATATATATATATATAGGGTACATCTGTGATTATGTCATTATGTTAGTAGTCAAAGATATATTGACTTTGGTCCTTTCTTTTTCACAAGAAAGGTTGCGCATTTTCAGTTTCTATTAGCTTGGTAAGGGAATGCCTATACAGTCAATTCTCTTTATTCCTGGTGGTTATGTTCTCTAAAGTTGCTATGGATACTGAATTCCTGAATACTGAACCATTGTTTTTAGAGAAAATACAGAGTTATGTTCCTGAGAGCCTCTGGTCACTGCATTTTCATAAATTGATCAACACCTAAACTTGTTTATATGTATTGCTGTGTAAAGATATTTAATATATATGTTTATTCATTATCAAACTCATCAGCAGCAGCACTATAACTCATGCCTGAACAAAATTTATTGAACACACATATTTTCTTCATAAGGTTCATCACAGACTTTCTTGCACTCAGCAGCACTAGCCAGTACTTCATCATTATGCCAGGGGCTGAAACCAAACTATTTAAAACAGAGAAATCATCAACAAAAAGCAAAACAATGCAAATTGTGCCACTAAAAAGACTATGGAAAGAACACTATTCACAGTATTATAACTGAATGAAAAGGCAGACTATTAACTTGTAAACTTTACCTAGGAACATGGGGGCGGGTGACTCTTAATTTCTTCCTGCTCTGAGAATGTCCATGATTAACCATGAATTCTAAGAGACTATTGATTTAGAGGTTACAAAAACATTTTGGTGAATAGTCAAATTTGCAAATATAGAATCACTAATAATAATGATAGACTGTGCTTCATTTCTACATATTCCATCACTCAACAAAATAAATGAATCCCCAAATTCCTACCTTTTCAGGAGGTATATTACTTTGTTTATTTCAGGGAGATCTCGAGTTTCTTGTTGCTAAATTCACCAAATATTGAATAGCCTCTTTTTTTTTGGTCAATCCCATAAAATTTGGGTTACTACAACACTATATTTTTTATATTTGTAATAAAATTGTGTAATAATTTTTTCCAGGCATATTTAGTTAGATACAAAACAATATTTTCTATCTATTTTATCAGTAATTATAATGTTACTGTTTGATGAGTGCTTTCTACATTTCTCATATGTATATCAAAAGAGAACATTTATTCCTGTTTACATATGTAGGAATTGAGGACTAGATGTACTAATCACTTACTCAAGTTCACCCAGTTGGTATGTAGTGAAATGGAAATCTCATCCAAGTAGTTTGATTCCACAGTACAATCTTCTTTAAGTACCACTGTTTTCTCCCCATTGTGGATCTAATTGAATGATTATTTTTTGTTTAAAAGGTCTCTCTATGTTTTTGTCTTGCTTTTCAGAGGAAAACTTTATTTTTTAAGTAATCAGGTTTCTTTGTTTTCTTGCTGAATATTTTAAAGTGTATATAAAAAAACATAAACACCTGCTTCATAGTCTCATTAAGGCATTTACTTGTTTTTTCTATTTACTATTTATTCTTATAGAAAAGGCAGCCTGGGTACTAAAAAGACAATGGGAAGAAAGGGGAGTATGAGAACAAAATTATTCAGTTTTTATTTTGCAGTACATAACTGGGATAAGGACTTCATGATGTTATTTCATTTAATCCTCATGATAAATTTGTGAGATTGATGCAGTGATTCTCAACTTCTGAAGTAAGACACTGAGGTTCTTGGAAACACGATGAGACCTCACTTCACTCAGAGAAAAAGTGCAGGTTCCCATTCGCGTTCAGCTTCCTCTGGTTGAAGAACCCAGGAATTTCCGTCCATACTCATTGTTACTTGCCCAGGCCCCTCAGGATTCAGCCACTGTGAAGTAGAAAGGAAATATCAGGAAAGGCTCATTTGTTCAGTAGCTGTTTGAAAGCCAAATTGACTTTTGAGCTGGAAGCGATTTTAGGTATCAGCGGGTTTGATTCCTTTATTTTGCAGATGAATTGATAGCGCCAGAGAGGTGAAGTGTTTTGTCCAAGTTCACAGAACAGAGGAGTGTCAGAGGCGAGCCTAGAATTCAAGCTTCTTTTTTCTTTTAGTCTTTCATTGCTCCTCTCTATACCTTATTGCCATATATACAAATTGGAGTACTTTAATTAGTAAAGTCTTAAAAATCCAATCTAATGAAGAAGAGTAATTCATGAAAAAGTTATACAAAATGACTTACTCAGATTTTAATTCTTGCCTTACTTCCCAACTCCCGTCCTCTCCTTTCCCTTCCCCTCTACTCTCCTTCCACCTCCTTTCCGTGCTTTCTCCAACCTTACAAGGGGGCATCTGGCAGGTTAAATACAATTCTGTTTATTGACAGTGATAGGGGAAAAAGTAATTATTGACACAGGGGATAAAAGAATAACAGAGTATAGCATGGACAGTTTATGGGACAGGAAAGCAATCTCTCAGATTGAGATGAAGATAAGAATCAGAGACCCTTAGGATATAATCCCAGCAGTGGAATTGCTGGGTCAAAAGGCAGTTTCATTTTTCAGTTTTTAAGAAAATTCTATACTGTTTTACACAGTGGCTGCACCAGTCTGCATTTCCACCAACAGTGCACTAGGGTTCCCTTTTCTCCACATCCTCCCAGCACTTATTGTTTGTTGATTTGTTTATGATGGCCATTCTGACCAGTGCGAGGTGGTGTCTCCTTGTGGTTTTGACTTGCATCTCTCTGATGGCTTGTGATGCTGAGCATCCTTTCATGTGTCTCTGGACCCTCTGTATGTCCTCCTTGGAGAAATGTCTGTTCAAGTCTTTTGCCCATTTTTTAACTGGGTTGTTACAAAACAAACAAGCAAGTAAAATATAACCAGAGATACTGAAATTAAGAACAATCCGACAGTAACCAGAGGGGAGGTGCGAGGGGATAATGGGGGGAAGAGGGAAAGGGTTTTCGGAAACAACTATAAAGGACTCATGGATAAAACCGAGGGGGGAGGTAGCAAGGGAGGGAGGTGAGGATGGCTGGGGTGAGGGGGGAGTGATGGGGGTAAATGCAGACAACTGTAATTGAGCAACAATAAAATAATTTAGAAAAATCAGAGACCCTGAAAATTAAGATATTTATTTTGTGGGTGAAAAAGCAACACTTACCCTGCTCAAAGCACTAACAATTTACATTCTGTGCATGACTGCTCTACAATTTATATTTATTCCCACACATATGATTTAATTATATTAAAATAAAATTACCATATTAAAATAAGAATTTATACTGGAAGAAGATAATTTATTGATGTAATTGAATTTATCTGAACATGAAAACTTTGCCTTTGTATCATAGTTGGGTGATTGGGATTCTTCCACTAATTACTTTTAGCTGTGGTTTCCAATATTAGCAACTTTTAGTACAATTACTCAAACTGGCACCAAAGTGGAGAATCTGTTCTCAAAAACTAAAAAGACACAGACATATCATCATTGTGATTTAAAATGATTTTCAGAAGGAAAAATAAAAGCGTTCTTGGAGAGTGCAGACAGTGGTATTGGATGCTGATGAGGAAAGTGGGTGGCCTGTTAGGTGAGGCCTGGAGCTCTAAGGGGGCAGAACAAGTAGACAGTAACTCCTGCAGGGGAGGTGGCCAGAGGCAGGATGGAAACGAGCCAAGGATCCAAGCATCTTACACATACTTTGTCCCACCAGACTTCACTACAAAATAAAAACTGAAAGGTAATATTGTAAAGAATTTCAGAAAGCAACCATGGAGCATTAATCCCAGTAAAGGCTCTCCTGACTATAGGATGCTGTGGGGTGTACTAGTGCAATGCTTATGAAAACAGCCCTGAGTAATAGGTGCTGCCTTTTCTGACTTCTCTTAACTGGAAGAAAGTTTTTAAAATTAGATTTTATTGATTATGCTATTACAGTTGTCCCAATTTTTCCCCTTTGCCCCCCTCCTCCCAGCACCCCCCACTATCTCACTCAATCCCCACACCATTGTTTATGTCCATTGGTTGTGCATATAAGTTCTTTGGCTATTGAATTTCCTATACTGCACTTTACATCCCCCTGGCTATTCTGTAACTACCTATTTGTACTTCTTAATCCCCTCACCACTTAACCCATTCCCCTACATCCCCAAGTGCTATATTAAGTGCTTGATATACAACTATAAGAAAAGACAAAGTCTGTAATATATTGAGTTTGAAAACATTAATAAAACAAATATATAGTTGACCCTTAAACAATAGAAGTTTGAACCTCCTGGGTTCACTTAGACGTGGATTATTTTGAATACATTATGTAAATATATTTTTCTTTTTTATGATTATCTTAATACTTTTTCTCTGGCTTTATTATAAGAATACTGTATATGATACATATAATCCATAAAATATGTGTTATGTTGTTGCTAGACTTCTGGTCAACAGTAGGCTATTAGTAGCTCAGTTTGGGGAGAGTCAAAAGGAATACATGAATCTTCTATTACACAGGGGGTTGTTGCCACTAGCCCCCACATTGTTCATGAGTCAACTGCACAGATAAATGTACACTCTAACTACACATTGCTATGGAAGAGAAAAAAGTTGTTGCATATAATGAAATATGCGATAATGACTTGTATTTTATTGGTGTTAGGACTCTTTGAGAAAATGCTATTTTAGTATAAAGAGTAAGAAGTTTCTAGCCAGGTAAAGAGTTGGGCGGGGATATTCCAGGCACAAAACATAAAGTGGTAAACCCCAAGGTGAAAAGAAACTCAGGTTTTTTCAAGACATTGACAGACAAGTCAAGTTTAGATGGCACCAATGGGGACAAAGTGGACAAGTATTACGAAGCAGAGATGGGTCTGGACAGCTGGTCCATGTTAGGGAAATGTGATTCATTCAAAGTTAAATAGAAAGGTGGGCGTCACATGATTTGATTTTCACTTTATGACACTGGTCTGGATGCTGTGTATACAGTAGATAAAAAGAGGCAAGTGGGGGAAGCAGGAAGATGGATTATAAGCCCGAGTAAGGACAGTGAGAGGTTCATGGATAGATTTGTTTTAAGAAGTAGAATTAATGAGATTAATAAAATTTAGCAATGCTGATCTTTGTTTCTGAAGGAGGGAGTTTCTAACTTGCTCACCTTGGTGGGTGCCATTTACTGATATCATGACAAGCAGTTTCAGGGAAGGATGCAGAACACCAAAGGAAAACTACTGTAGCCTTGGAGTTGGCTCGTATCAGCTCCATTCCCTGCTTTCTGAAATTCTTTCCATCCCAACAAGCCCCCACTTCATCCCCATCCCGCGCAGACTGCACTTTTCCTCCCTCGGAGTGCTCATGCACATTCTTTTACCCCAATTAATTGGGTTTTTTTGAGTCTTATGTTATAGGGAGTTGCCTACACAACCTGGGTTAACCATGACAGCGGACTTTGAAAGTAGGAATACATTTTTATATGTCCCAAGGACTTGCATTGGCTTTGCAGATAGGGATTTTTATTGCTTTTATTGATTTATATTATTTGTTTATGATTTTTAGTTAATTAGTTTTATTGTGATGGCATTGGTTAATAAGGTTATATAGACTTCAAGTGCTCATTTCCATGATACATGATCTTTGTATTGCATTGTGTGCCCACTACCCAAAGTCAAATCATCTTCTGTCACCATATATTTGGCTCCCTCTACTCTTTACTACCCCCCCCCCCACTCCGCTGGTAACCACCACACTGTTGTCCATGCCTATGAGTTTCTGTTTTATATTCTGTGTATGAATGAACTCATATGGCTCTTAGCTTTTCCTGACTGACTTATTTAATATTCGCATGGTCCATCCATGTTGTCAATAATGGCAGCATTTGATCTTTTCTTATGTACAGGTAGTATTCCATTGTATACATGTACCACATCTTCTTTATCAAAGATAGAGATGTCCTCTATCAAAGGACACTTTGGTTGTTTCCATGTCTTGCTCAACCATCAATAATGCTGCAATGAACATAAAGGTACATAAATCTTTACAAATAAATGTTTTCAAAATTTTGAAGTCGATACCAAGGAAAGGGATTGCTGGGTCATATGGTAACTCTATTCTTAATTTTTCAAGGAACCTCCATACTGTTTTCCGTAATGGCTGTACCAGTTTATATTCCCACCAGCAGTGAATGAGGGCTCCTTTTCCTCCACAACCTCTCCAACACTTGATTTTATGTGTCTCCCTGATAATAGCCCTTCTGACAGGTATGCCAGTGGTATCTCATTGTGGTTTTGATCTGCATTTCCCTAATGGCTAGTGAAGTTGAGCATCTCTTCATATATCTGTTGGTCATTTGTATGTCTTCCTGTGGGAAGTGTCTGCTCAGGTCCTCTGCTCGTTTTTAAATTACATTGTTTGTTGTTGAGTTGTGTGAGTTCTTTACGTATTTTGTATATTAACCCCTCCTGGGAGCTGTTGTTTGCAAATGTCTTTTCCTGTTTGGTTAGTTGCCTTTTAATTTGTTGGAAGCTTCCTTCACTGTAAAGAAGTTTTTCAGTTTGATATAGTCCTATTTGTTTGTTTCTGCCTTTAATTCCCTTTCCTTTGAAGTCAAGTTCATAAAATTTTCTTTAATACCAAGGCCCATAAGTTTAGTCATTATGTTTTCTTCTATGTAATTTGTTGTTTCAGATCTTATATTTAGGTCTTTGATCCATTTTGAATTAATTTTTTGTAAATGAGGACACACTGTAGTCGAGTTTCTTTCTTTTGTATGTGGCTTTCTAATTTTCCCAGCACCACTGGGAAAAGAAAAGGCTTTCTTTTCTGCATTGTATGTTTTTGGCTCCTATTTCCAAAATCATTTGCCCATATACATGTGGTTTTGATTCCAGGCTCTTAGTTCTGTTTCATTGATGTGTGTCTGTTATTCTGCCAATACCATGCTGTTTTGATTATGTAATATAATTTGAAGTCAGGGAGTGCGATACCTCTGCCTTGTTCTTTTTTCTCAGAATTGCTTTGGCTATTCAGAGTCTTTTGTGTTTCCATACAAATCTGTTGATTTTTTGTTCTATTTCTTTAAAAGGTGACATTGGAATTTTGATGGAGATTGCATTAAATCTGTATATTGCTTTGAGTAATGTGGTCATTTTAACTATTTTGATTTTTGTTCAGTCCATGAACATGCAGTATCCATTTCACTGTGTCTTTTTAAATCTCTTTTTATAATGCTTTATAGTTTTCAGTATGTAGGTCTTTCACATCCTTTAAGTTTGTTCCTAGGTATTTTATTCTTTTTGTTGTAGTTGCAAAAGGAATTTTTTTTTATTTCTCTTTCTGAAATTTCATTGTTAGCATATAGGAATACAGTGGATTTTTGTACATTAATTTTGTATTCTGTAACTTTACTATATTTGTTTATTGTTTCTAATAGTTTTTTTTTGGTAGAATCTTTAGGGTTTTCTATATAAAGAATTAGAGCATCTGCCAAAAGTGACACTTTTAACCTCTTTATCCCTAATTTGGATGCTCTTTATTTCTTTTGCTTGATTGCTCTGGCTAGGATTTCCAGTACTGTGTTGGATAAGAGCGGTAAGAGTGGACATCCCTGTCTTGTTCCTGATTTTAGAGGGAAAGCTTTCAGTTTTTCTGTTGAGTATGATATTAGCTGAGGGTTTGTCATATATAGACTTTATCATGAAAGGTAGTTTCTTTCTATACGTATTTTATTAAGAGTTTTAATCATAAGTGGGCATCATATTTATAAAGTGCCTTTTCTGCATCTACTGATAAGATTATATTACTTTTATCTTCTGTTAATGTGGGATATTACATTGTTCTTTTACAAAGAACCCAGAATTGTTAATGTGTGGTACTGCATATGTTGAATCATCCTTGTCCCTCTGGAACAAACCCCACTTGATTATGATGTACTATTTCTCCATATATTATTGTATTCAATTTGCTAGTATGTTGTTTGGGATTTTTTTCATCCATATTTATCAGAGATATTAATCTGTAGTTTTATTTTTTGTGTGTTATCCTTGCTAGGTTTTGGTATCAGTGTTTTGTTGGCCTCATAAAATATGTTAGGAAGTGTTGCCTCTTCTTCAGGTGTTTGGAAGAGTTTGAAAATGATACTATCAGATCTTCTTTGAATGTATGGTAGAATTCAACAATGAAGCAATCTGGTCCTGGACTTTTCTTTTTTTGGAGGTTTTTAATGGTTGTTTCAATTTCCTCCCTGCTGATTGGTCTAGGAACTTACCCATTTCTCCCAGGTTGTTGGTGCCATATACTCTTTCACAGTATTGTAGTATTTCTGTTATGCCTATGGTAACTTTTTCATTTCTGATTTTGTTTATATGAGTCTTTTTTCTCTTTTCCTTAGTGAGTCTAGCCAGGGATTTGTCAATTTTATTAATCTTTTCAAAGAATCAGTTCTTTGTAGTATTAATTTTTTATAAAATCGTTTTGTCCTATATGTATTCAATTCTGCTCTTATTTTTATTATTTTCTCTCTTCTGCTGACTTTGGGCTACTTTTGTTCTTCTTTTTCCAGTTCTTTAGTATGTCATGTTTTTTACTTGAGGTCTTTCTCTCTTTTTTTTGAGATAGGTCTGTAATAATATAAACTCCCCTCTCATTACTGATTTTTCTGTATCCCAGAAGTTTTTATATGTCATACTGTCGTTTTCATCTGTTTCTGTATATCTTTGATTTTGCCTTTTATTTTTTTCTTGACCTCGTCATTTTTTAGTAGTATGTTGTTTAATTTCCACATATTTGTTTGGGTGTGGTTCATTCCTTTTTACAATTGATTTCTAATTTCAACAGATTATGGTCAGAGAATGTGCTTGGTATAATTTTAGTCTTCTTAAATTTGTTGAGACTAGTTTGTGCCCCAACACATGGTCTATCCTTGAAACTGTTCCATGTGCACTGGGGGAGAATGTATAATCTGATGTTCTGGGAATGAAAGAAGGCTCTGTAAATGTCAGTTATGTCCATTTGGTCTAATGTATCATTTAAGGCTGATTATTTCTTTATTGATTTTCTGTTTGGATAATCTATTTAAAGTTGTCAATGGAGTGTTTAGGTCCCCTATTATGATTGTGTTTATGTCAGTTTCTCTGTTTAGTTCTGATAATAGTTGTTTTGTATGTTTCAGTGCTCCCTGATTGAGTGCATTTCTATTGAGAAGTGTTTTGTCTAAATGATGTAGTGTCCTTTTATTATTATAAAATGCTCATCTGTGTCTTCTTGTTACCTTTGTTATCTTGAAGTCTATTTTGTCATATATAAGTATGGCTACACTTGCTTTTCTGTGGATGCCATTTGCCTGGAGAATCATTTTCTACCCTTTCACTTTGAGTCTATCTTTGTCTTTACAGCTCAGATGTGTCTTCTGAAGGTAGCATGAGGTTGGGTTTGTTTTTGTTTTTGTTTTTGATACAGTATGCTACTCTGTGCCTTTTTATTGGTGAAATCAGTCCACTTACGTTTAGGGTAATTATTGATGTATGAGGATTCCCTATAGCCATTTTATCTTTTGTTTTCTGATACTTCTCTTCCTCCATTGTTTTTGTTGTTGTTGTTGTTGTTGTTTTTGTCTGTTGCTTTTGTTTGATAGTATTCCATACATTTTTCCTTTGTTTTCTCTTTTTTTTAAGTTATGTGTTTCAGTTTTATATGTGTGGTTATCTGTGGGTTTATGAAAAAAAAAGTTCCTTATTTTTCCTTTGTTTTCTCTTTTTTTAAGTTATGTGTTTCAGTTTTATATGTGTGGTTATCTGTGGGTTTATGAAAAAAAAAGTTCCTTATATACAGTAGTCTTTTTTTTAATGCATTGGGTGTCTCTCTTTTTTGCAAACTCAGACCTTTACCCTTTCCTCTTCTGTGTTTTTGCTGTCACAAATTATCCCCGTTAATCCTGTGTTCTTGGTGATCTTATTCATAGTTTTACTACTTTTGTTCCTTGTTTCAGGTAGAATAACTCCCTTGAGTATTTCCTGCAATGGAGGTTTTCTGGTGGTAAATTCCCTCGGCTTCTGAAAAAGTCTCTATTTCTCCTTCATATCTAAAGGATAACTTTGCTGGACATTTTATTCTCGGCTGGTTATTTCTCTCAGTAGTTTGAATATTTGATTCCACTCTCTTCTTGTTTGTAGGGTTTCTGCTGAGAAGTTTGATGATTGCCTAATTGACTTTTCTTTATGGGCTACTTTCTTTTTTTTTCCCAGACTGCCTTGAGGAATCTTCCTTTGTCTTTAATCTTTTGATAGTTGTATTACAATGTGCCTTGCAGGATTGAGGTAGCTAGGTGTTCTGTTTGCTTCTTGGATCCAAGGATCTGGCTCTTTCCATAGGTTTTTGGAAGTTCTCATCAACTATTTGAATAGACTCTCTGTTACCTTCTCCTTCTCTTCTTCTGACATGCTTATCATTCTTATATTGCTCCCTCTGAGGGAACTAGATAGTTCTTTACAATTCTTCCACTTTTTTATGCTCGAGTCTCCCTTTTTCCCTCTGCATTATTTCTAGATTTTTATCTTCAATATCACTAATTATTTCTTCCATCTGGTCTGCTCTATTTTCTAAGCTAGCTAGTTTATTCTTGATTTCTTTCATTGAATTCTTCATCTCCAGAATTTCTATAGTCTTTTTTTTTTGTTTCAGTATCTTTGTTAAAGTACTAATTTTGTTCATTGATTTTGTTTCTGACTGTGTTTTCCTGCATTTTGTTGTTTTTTTCAGAGTTGTAATCTTGAATTCTCTGTCATTTAAATCATATATTTTCATGTCTTTAAGTTTATTTTCTGGAAATTTTACTTTTTCTTTCTTTTCTGCCTTGTTACCTTGGTTATTAATGGTATTTGACAAGCTCCATTTTGTCTAGAAATCTATGTATGAATGGCACTTTTCTAGTGGATTGATAAGAAGCCTTTCTATGGTTTTCCAGTAAATGGCACAAAATCATATATTTTTAGCTCCCTTGCATGCCTCTGGCTTTCCAGATCTCTTCAGGGTGGTGGAAAATGGCCTGTGTTCCATAGGAAAGTGGATGCCTCTTCTGTGATCCTGTCATTCTGGTCCCAGGGACCAATCCTGCAGGGGCACTTGGAAGGTGATGGAGTTCCAAATCCATGAAATCCCAGTGGTATCCCCCACAGCCTGACACCACCAGCAGTGCAGCCAGGATATGTGGGGCACAGGGAGTTGGGAGAACCCACCATCTTCTTTGTTGCCTTGCCCTCCCAGCAGTGGCGGCCTCAGACCTTTGCAGAGTGACCCTGAATCTACACAGGGCCCAGGGATTGGTTGCAAGTGTTCTAGAAATGCATGGATTGTGTTTGGAAAGATACTTCAATCTTTGACTAACATCAGTATCCCAATTAAGACTCTATTTTTATTTTTACATTTACTTAATCCTTATTAATGTCTTGTTGACTAGTTTATAGAACTTTGTCCTCACCCACTTTGAACTGTACACTCAATTCAGAAGGGAGAAAACAAGGCCCACTGCCATTCATCTCATGGAAATTCAAGTATTCTGTATTTATAAATATAACAGAGGTTTTGATGTAGTTAGTGGAATAGAAAGAAAGGACTTTAGGACTCACAGTGAGGCTTGGCTACATGGATCTGTAGCTGGGGAAATTAAGTGAGGGAAAAGTGAAGTATTTCACTAGATGTGAAAAGGTGCATCCATGGCCTAGAAGAGTTGGTGATCCTGAAGGAATAGAAAACTGGATACAGTGGGGCACCATAATCATGTTGCCTCACACATTTCTGCATACAGTGCAAAAATGCATTCATATACTTCAAAAGGCCTTGCCTGTTAAGATGAAGCTGGTGATTGAGGAAGGTGATGGAGAAAGGGTTTATTGCTCTCTCATGGTCATACTCTTCTCATTCTTGAGCATCTAGTTTTGAAGTTCTTATAAAAACAGCATTTAAAAAAATAGCCCCAACTGGTGTGGCTCAGTTGGTTGGACCTCATACCACAAAATGAAGGATTGCTGGTTCAATTCCAGGTCAGGGCACATGCTTGGGTAGCAGTCCAGGTCCCCAGCTGGGGTTGTGCAAGAGGCAACTGATCTATGTGTCTCTCTCACATTGATGTTTTCCTCCTCCTCTTTCTCCCTCCCTTTCCCTCTGTCTAAGAATAAACAAATAAAATCTTTTTGAAGAAGAATAAAACGTAGACATGAATCTGGATAGAGAGTAATATTTTTGCATCAGTGACAGAGATGAACCATAGGGATCCATGATATAAGCCAGATGCTGGGGATAAACTTTATTTTCCCCCCAGAGAGTGGTGAGATACATAGATTGGGCAGAATACTTAATTAATTTTATATCATTATAATGGATCATAATTAATTAAAAATTCTTTTTTAAAAAAGTACATCTTATCCATATTTAGATAATTTTTTATGTTTTAATATTGATATGGGTCCTTTTAAAAAAATCCATATACTATTAGCCTTAAAGACATGAGGACACACAATAAATTCTATTACAAAAATTCAGGGACTCATCCATGCATGCAGTGACTATGATTGTGAGCAACCAAGGAAAATTAGTGTGTAATGTCTTAATTAAAGCTGGGCAATGCAATTTTATTTACAGATTGAATTCTATTAAATTTTCAGAGTGGTATATTTTTATTTTACTTTCATGTAATTAATATTTAGCATAGCTCTTTGGGTAACACATTGCATTATTAATGTACATTTTGTGAGAAATATAACTGTGTAAAAAACCCTTTTTGGAAAATAGCCCATAAATTTTGCTATTATATTAAAATGCAAATTTTTCCCCCCGGCTTAACAATTTAAAATACCTATGAGTTGCATTTTTGCTTGTATAGAGATATTAACAGAGAAAAATTGTTAAAATCTGTTTGATTTTTGCATGGAGGTCTGTTTTCACATTTTTAAACCTGTGTTGGTAATCTTTCCCAGCGGCATTCTTAACTCATAGATATTACGTTACTATTGTTTTTGCTTTAATCCTGCTCTAGTTTCCTTTAGAAAAACTGTGACTTGCATCAGTAGCATATTACCAAAGCTACATGGCTATTAAAGGTCGAGCCTTGGGATAAAAGAGTAAAAATTTCAAATTCTTATCATTGGTTTTGTCAAGGACATTGTTATTTTGGTTGTGACATTCCCTCTAAAGCAGCCTCTAAGAAAAACACCATTTGTCTCAGTTTAACTATAAGAAGTCCACAGAAATCCTTTCTTCATTTTTTAAAATAAGCTTTCAAAATATCCCACAAGTAGAAAACTGTAGTTAAGCACAAGACTGTGTAGTGTTTGGTAACACCAAATAAATCTTCTGAGCCTTTTGTATTGACAAAATCAATGAAGAAGGAGTAAATAAAAACTCCCCAAACTTTTTATTCCTTAATGCTAAAATAGGGCTATATGAATCCTCTGTTAGTCACGGTATATCTCAGATCAGAAATGAGAATCCTCTGAGTATAATAAGGGGTATTCTGTGGGGTTGAAAAAAAAGTGGATTTCCTAACTCTAGGTTGTAGCTTGTTAACACACTGTTGTTCTCTGTGCAAAAGCTGTTGCTCCCATCTCTCATTCTCTTCCACTCATTCCTTCTCACTCCCTGCAACAGAAACTGTGCCTCTCAGTAACTCTGTGTGCCTGAGTGTAACCAGAGAAAACCAGCCTTTCCTTAGCAACCCCTCACTTGTGCTGCTTCCTTCCTGGCGGATTCGATTTAGAAATATGTGGCAAACATGTTATATCCAATTCCTAAAATTCATCGGAAAATTATTGTTGAATAGGTAATCATGTGTTACATAGCATAATTTCATTTTTGTTAAGCATTTTTTTAAAAACTGATACTAGTAATTACCTTTCATATAATGAGATAAATGCTTTCAGAAATTTGTGTTACTCTTACAGAATTTGAGGAGAGGGTTATTTTATTTTGTTTTCAAAGGATAATTGTCCAATGAGTTTTAGCTCTTTCAGAATCAAAGTTCTTCTCCTTGAGTTTAAATATTCAGTATGCCTTATTTGTCCTGGGAAATATGAGAGACTTTTTCACATACTGATAATACACACATTAATATTCCAAAGCTAACTAACTACTGCAGACCATTAATTTGTTCATGCATACAAATATTAAACTTCTCTCTTATGTGTTACTTCTAGTTTTTAAATGTTTGTAATATTTTGAAATTCGAGGTTAATTTTGGAATGTCTCAAATCAGCAAACAAAATACAGTCCATTAGAAAATTAAAACAGCATTGGAATTTCAAGACAGAAGGATAGGTAATTCTCACATGATAAACTAAACGAGGTCAAAGTTATTTCTCAAATTATTTTTTAAAGTCTCCCCTACAAACCAAGAACCACCATGTGTTTACTATAAATTGTCTTTAGTTGTGGAAACAGCTAAGAAAATAATTCACTGCTGCCATTCATGTTTAACTCCTAGATTATTTTCAAATTGAAAGAGGCCTAAAATAATGGAAGTTCATTTCAAGGAGGTATATGGAATAGTCTTCATTTTTATTATTGTATTTTTAATACTGAAAATATGACTGCTATATTAAAACAGAACCTTGACTAATATTTAATTTACACCTGAAACTGTTTATAAGTGAAAAGGTAAACCACTGTAAAGAAAACTTTAAGGAAAATATAGGACAGCTGGAGCTTGGCCACAGCAGCCGTTCTGAAGGCAGAACCTGACTCTCGGGGGTTCAGGACATGGCGGTCCCATGCAATCCTCTTGTATTCATAGGTATTAATTATTTGCAAAGAGGCAAGATTTATCAAAGGCTTCTTGGATCCAGAGGCCTTGTGATGAGGAAGAAACACATTACTGGGGTGTCAATTTTAACAGTAACCAAGACAGCTCTGTGGAGCTGCTGCTTTCACTCCCTCCCTCCTGGAGACCTGGTTTCTCTCCCCACTGGTGCAGCTGTTGCCTCCCATTTCTTTTTGTCTCTTCCACAAGACTCTTTCTTTGTCCACCTTCCATGTATGCGATGAGAGATTGGTTATCTGATTCTGGAGGCCGAGAGTCCTGTCAGCTGCTGTCAGGAGACTTGGGAAAGCTGGTGGTATCATTCAGTCCAAGCTTTGAGGCCTGCAAACAGGGAAGCTGATGGTTGAAGTCTCAGTCTGAGGGTGAGAGACCGATGTCCCAGCTCAAGGACTCAGGCAAAAGAAGTGAATTCTCTCTTTCTGTGCTTTCTGACCTTTTCAGCCCTCAGTGGACTCAGATGATGTCCACCCCCACTGGGTACAGCGATCTGTTTTGTTGAGTCGATTGATTCAAATGTTAATCTTGTCCAGGATCACCCCTACACACACACCAAAATCCTGTTTAGGCTCATCTGGATACCCAGTGAGCCAGTCGAGTGGACACATACAATTAGCCATCACAACCTCTAGGTTTGAGTGGCCTTGGCGTAGGCGCCTGTTCTTATTACTCTCAGATACAGCCAGAGCGCTGCGGAGATGCCAGATCCAATAGGACTGTGAGCAGGGCGCACTCATTTAGATAGCCTCTGAGCTGAAAATAAGCATTTGTTTTCTCTAGGACATCATTCGTGTCACTGGTGGGGACATGGAAGCCTAAGGGTAATCACACAGCAAATGGGGACAGATTCAAAACCAGACCCCAGTTTTGGTTAGACTGGTTGCTAATCAAATTTTATCACCATTTATCCAAAACTATTTATTATAGACCAGTGGCACATAAGATATTATTTTTTGACTAAAAATGATTTCAACATATGAGGGTTTTTTTCTTTAGGAAACTAATCTATAAAATAGACCAAAGGAATGTGGAGGGGCAGTTAAAGGACTGTAAGAAGGAGCAGCTTATTAGAAAGTTGTGAGATGTTCAAGATCAGTTTCTGAATCTGCTAAATCACTTTGACTATTTTTCATTTTTCTTTATGGTTTTCCTTTCCATTCTAGGAGTCTATTAATACCATGCTCTGCTTTGGCCTAGAATCCCCTTCTTTTCCCACTCAGTACTTATCAGAATTTAAGAGTTTAAATATATTTATTCCCAACAGAACAAATACTTCTCTCATATCTCTCTTTTTTTGACATTTTTTAATATTACCATTTGACACAACTCTTTCTAGCTTAGGATTTCTTTTTTCTTATACTTTCATAGGAGTGTCCAACCTGTGGCCCAGGATGGCTATGAATGTGGCCCAACACAAAATTGTAAATTTACTCAAAACCTTTGTTTTGCTCACCAGTTTTTGTAAGTGTTTGTATATTTAATCCATGACCCAAGATAACTTCTTCTTCCAGTGTGGCCCAGAGATGCCAAAAGGTTGGACACCACTGCCTAGCACTATGTTTACTCTGATTATATTATCACTGTAAGCAGGGAGGCTGTTACTGCCAATTTAATTTTAATTTTCTGGTTCATTTCAACATGTAGTTATTTTGACTTAGATATCATAATAGAATGGAAATCCAAGCATCCATTAAAAAAGTGATTGGAAAAATAGATTATGATACTTCCATGTAGTGAAACATTACACAGTTTTGAGGACAAAAGATGTACCCATACTGACATATGTCTTGCAGTACTGTTCAGTGGGCAAAAAAGCGCACAGCAGAAGAGGGTGCACAATTTAACAAAACTATGTTCATACACAGATTAGCACACACATTTACACATGCATACACACAGACACATACACAGAGAAGGTCTTGAAAATTATGCAAAAAAAAATTGTAAACAGTACTTCCTACCAGGGAGTGCAATAGTTCCATTATAAATTTCATTACATTTTGAAATTTTGCAATAAGCCTGATTTTATAAAATTAATTTATTACAAATCAATAAAATAAGAAAAGAACAGTTGAAAAATACCTATAACTTTAAAGGAAATACTCATTCCATCTGTAGTTTTTGAATTACTGTCATGAAAAAGATGTTTCATATGTTATAGTGCGTCGCATATAAAATGTCAACAATTTAATATGTAACCGTTGCAAGTGCCATTTGTAAATAGACATATATTTTTTTAACTATTTTATTATCTAGGCTTTGTATTTTAATGTTTCTAAAGTTTTTCATATCAATAGAGAAGAATATATTACATATCTTTACCTGGGAATTAACAATTTTAGACAAATTTAATTTACTATATGTATTTTAGTTGAGTAGAGAACTTAAGTAATAATAATAACTCTACCAGTCAAAATGACAAGCTATTATAACTTCGTAGTTATAATATTTTATAGTTTGAAATTTCATCCAGTTCTCTAATACAACATACTTGATTATTTTGTGATTAGATTTTGGAGCAAATAAAATGTGATAATTAGGTAATTACTCTTTTAAGACATCGTAATCTAAAATCGCCCAGGCCCCACTGATTCTGCTGCTCGCAGCTCTTATCCACGTTCCTTCAGCATGACGGCCTCTCTTCCTTCACGCTGGAGACGCTCCCCGGTTTAAGGCTGTGGTTCCCTTCGTTGTCTCACCTTTGCCCACAGTCCGTCCTTATGGCTCTTCTCTTCTCGCCCCAGCCGCCCAGGCGCTGCTGCCAGAGCCACTCTGGGAGAATGCTTCTTCCGCCCAAGTTGCTCTCTTCTGAGTTTCCAAAGTAGTAAAACAGAAGGATTGTAAATGAGCAACATGTCCTTTTGGTTTTATCTCACCAGAGCCCTGCTGTTCCTAACACAGAAATGGGCTTCATTGAGTTCATTAAGTTTAATAAGCCATAAGCTTAACTCTGAAATCCAGATAGACTTGGAAGGGTAAGGAAAATGTGGAACTCAATGAACTGCAGCGAGAGCATGAAGATTATTGGACATTCCAAGTGGATGAAGGTGAAGGAGTGCTGTCCTGAGCTACAGGGGGAATGGTCTGCTGGTGAAGGTAAAACACACGTCTAATTGATGTGAGTTGTCTGCAGTCAGCAGTGGTGACCTTCTTGCTGGTCTTGCCGTTACTGGACCCACAGCACTCCACGGCTGTCACAACTCCCATGCCATCTTTCATCTGTCCGAAGACCACATGCTTGCCATCCAGCCACTCGGTTTTGGCCATGCAGATGAAAACCTGGGAACCATCTGTGGTGGGCCCAGCATTTGCCATGGACAAGATGCCAGGACCCTTTTGCTTCAGGATAAAATTCTCATCATCAAATTTCTCCCTATAGATGGACTTGTGTCTTGTGCCATTATGGCATGTGAAGCCACCACCCTGCAATGCATCTCAGAATAATTCTGTGAGAGCAAGAACATTTGTAATCGCATCCTTTCTCCCCACTGCACAGAGCATGGCAATTTTCTTCTGTCTTTGGAACTTTGTCTGCAAACAGCTCCAGGGAGATGTGGCTCAAGGGCTCTCTGTCTACAGCAGTATTGAAGAACACAGAGGGGTTGACCATGACTAGGCCCGGGGAGCTGCGGGGCGGTGGTGTCTGCAAGGCCTTTACTGCAATCTTTGTACATTTTTTCCATTTGGCAAGTCTTTAATGAATGTTTAAATAGAAATATCATTGGGAAAGTTATGGGCTTTGTCATTGGCACAGGTTTTAGTGTACCACCTGAAACTGGGGCTTGATAGAAAACTTTGAAGAGAGAGCATGAGTACACTGGGTACCTAGAGGGATGAGGCCAGGTGTGGCCAAGGAGGGGCAGGGAGGTCAGCATACCCATGGATGGCTCGCTCACAGCTTCTCTAGAGAGCAAATGTAAAACAAGAATCAAGATCCTGTGACCTCCTAGTAACCCAGAGATCTGTACAGGGATGTGGGCAAACGTTTGTGACACTCATTGACTTGCAGCTTCTGCTCTGTCAGGAGAAATTTCCTTCTTCTCCTGTCTTCTTGCTCTCAAAGGCAAAGCCTCTCCCTCCTCTCTTTCTGGGACTTACAGTGGCCAGTTCCCATCATTCAGACTTTGCTAAACCACAGGAAGAGTGGTTGCCTTGTGGAAGCCCCCTTGGATGACAAAGTACCAGCCTTGAGAATACAAGCCGTGACCCAGGTGGTGAGGCATGAAGGAGGGTGCCTGCGTTCCTGGTGGCAGTGAGTTGCCATACCAGCCTCGTACTGCCTACCTCTGGATCTTTTTATTTTTTATTTTTATTTTAACTGTTGTTCAAGTACAGTTTTCTGCCTTTTACTCCCATCCCAGCCCACCCCTGCTGGAAACTTTAGAGGAAACATTCTTTAGTTACAATTTTTCTTTTGTTTTCTCTCAGAATTTGAATAGCTATTTCCAAGAACCAGATAATTAAAAATTTCTATTCTTTTTCAGTTTTGCAAATCTGATACACCCAGAAAATAGATCTAGCCAAATAAGTAGTATACTTTGATTTAAAATTGCACTGCTGGTCCTGATACTAAGAACAATTGCTAATTTTTCTTTAACTTCTTTTTTTATACTCACCAGACAGCATGGAAATTGTAAATACATTTTAAAAGCATCTGTGGATAACCTTTCTTTTTTCTCTCTCTACATCATTCTCCTAACTATTTCACAGTTCACTGTTGTTTCAACTGTGAGAGCAGGCAGTTAGTTAGGTAATTACGAAAGAGGAGGGAGGGCAAGGAGCCGAAACCCTGCAGAGTAACTGGCATTGTTCCGCCAAGTGAAGCAAACCTTCCTGCTTACTCGACTAGGCAGAAAAGATGGATTTACAACCGCCTTCAGGGTGACGGGCATCCTTCTGCCTGGATAACAGGGAGGAAGAAAACGCAAGGGGACTTCCTTTTCCTAAGTGCGTTCTCAACAGAAACTGAATGATGAAGCAGAACTAGGAAGCGTGCACAGTAGGAGCCAAAATGGTTACCATGAAAGGGGGAGGAGACTAGCGTGGGAAAGTCTGGGAAAAAAGATGGGATTAGCAGAAGGGCGCAAGCCCCAGGAAAACCAGGAAAGAGATTGGATAGTTTGAAAGACAGATTGCACTTTCCCAAACCCAACAAAATGTTTAAAAAACCTGAAAACCTGACAAAGAACCCAGTGCATGCCCTCCTTGGAGAACGCCTGTGCCCTTCCTTCTCTTGGACACATTGGTTTTTGCCTTCTCTTCTCCTAAACTCTAAGGGTCCCCACAAGACTTGCAACCAGGACAGGTTACTTTTGCCTCTGTAACTCCCGTTCCTGAGTCCACACAGCCACTACCCTATAGCCTGGCTGCTCTCTGCCTCTCCAAAAGTGTACTTTTTCTTTATACTCTAATAAATCTTGCCTCTATCTCTTAAAACTCATCCTACATGGGTATCCCTGAAAATTCTTTTCCTGTGATACCACTGAAGAACCTGATTCCTCTGATTTATGTGTTGGCCCTTTTATGATAAAAATATTGGTAAAGTTACATTGGGTAGGAGGTATCCATTAATTTTATGGCTGTGTGATATTTAGGACTGCCATTTCAAAGTAAATGTGAAAAGGATATTATTTTAGAGACATACAGACTATTTTTTAAAAAACTCTTTTGTTTGTTTTTCCACAAGCAGGTGAGATACTGAGGATAAGGTGTCTGGAATAGGAGTCTAGATGGTAGGGCACTCACAGGAAGCGTCCGTGGTCTCTCATGCATAAATAAAAGGGGTTAATCACCTGCTGTCCACACAGCTGGAGAGGAAGGGATTTTCATTAGGATTAGGAGGGTGACCAAATACATGACACCCACCGGGCACCAGAGAGGTGCGTGCAACAGATTCTCACCTGAATCCCAGCCACGGCGGGCAGGACACAGTTCACACTCTGGGCCACATGGGGGTTGAGTTCAGGAACACGGTGAACAAGGAGAGGCAGGGGAAGGCAGGCTTTGTAGTATTAAGAGGGCCAGGTGACCCTTGACTCCCAAGAGATGATGTGGTTTACTTCTTTCAATAATACCACTGGTAGCAGGGAATTAGACCTGCACCTCAAGAATAAGCAGGAACTACACATAGTCCTTTTGTTAAGGGGACCTGTTTGGCTAGGGGAGCTTGTTCGTGGGAGCGGCTTATTCGTGGGAGGGGAACTTACGATTAGGCCATTCAAGGCCTTCCCAGTTCCACCAGATGTCGAGGCAGCACATAATATCAGGCCTGTGTTGCAGGCCTTTCAACACAAAATGACTTCTACGTTGTCTTTGGTTTATAAGGAACAAATATCATTTCTGATAGTTTTAAAAAATATGCTTAATTATAAAGGCAAAACAAAGACTCTTATGGAAATTCCAAGCCCAGAATTATGAGAAGACTTCAGGAACCAAACCTGTGTTCTGTGTGTTTTTGGAGGATGGTCTCTCCTTCCCCCTTTCATAGATGGTCTGCTCAACCATGTGGTTCTGATCCTTGTTCTGTGTACTAACTCTTCTGCTACCAAAAACCTTGCATGCCTCTCGTAAGCACCGCTGTCCTCAGCTGCAGCAATACTTCATTTTGTAGCTCTGATGGCTGCCAACAACTGGCGACCATTCTATGTGTATAGGCTCAAATTCGCAAGACAGAATCTGATTATCTTAGACTTTGGCATTCTCACGGAGGCAGCAACGCCAGGCCAAGTTATGTGCTTATGGCAAGCTTCTGAATGAGCTACCACTGAGAAAGACATCCACTCTTACATTGTTGACAGCTGACGTGGGAGTTATGTCAAAACATGGCTAAACAATGGAGCAAATAAGGGGGGGCATCATCTTCTTCAGTGAGGAAAGGTGTGGGATGCAAGGCCTTCTGAAAGATTCATAGCAGAATACCTCAGAGCATCAAATCAGCCCCCCTCAGCAGTTTCTCTTTCAGCAATTAAAACTAAAATTTCTCAGCCACCAAGTCAGATGAGGGAATGAGCCTGTCGTCTTGTTCTTTTTGCTGCCCACCTCCTCATCTTTTCTAATTTTCATGCTCTAATATGTTGTTTCTTTCTTGCTTGCTTCTGTCTTACTTTGAAATACACAGCCATTACCTTGATCCAGGCCCCTTTTCCTTCTCCTTCAACTTGGGGCTGTTAAAGCTGTCCCCTGACACCTCCAGACTTTCTCCCTGCCAGCCCGCCCTACATCCAGCCCAGCAGGTTCTAATCAAACACTGCTTGCAATAAGTTACTTTCCATGTCTCTTCGTCCCTCCGGAACTGTCTTCAAAGCAATACCTTGAATTCATTTCTGTGTTTTTATGTATCTGTCCTACTTCTTTTCAAAAGGAGACTGTTCTTTTGGGAAGTTTATATCTATATGAAAGACTGGAATTATTGGGAAGGAAATCAAGATTTAAAAAAAATAATTATAACCCTCCATATTTTTATATGTTTTGTTTTACTTGTCTATTTCCCAAACCAGATTATAAGCCCCTAGTAGACAGGAATTGAGTCTCATGGTTCTTTCTGCCCCAGTGCCCAGTTAATAATATATGCTTTTGATGATGGTGATACTGTCCATATCCTTATGCTTTGAAAGAATGCATAGTGAGTTATTTGCATTATGTATTGTTTATTTGACATAACTGTTTACAAGAAATTAAGTACAGCTATTATGTTTTATTTAATGGGATCACAGAGTGGTAAATAAACTGGCTTAAATGTGACATATAACATCTTAAAAGCCACAAACTGAATGGTGAATCCCAACAAGGAATTTGTGATCTTACAGAAAACTTAGTGATATTACAAAAAACTTTCTTGTTGATTAAAAGATGGGCACAACTTTTTATTATGGTGGAAACATAGCTCTTGGTATTTTTAAAAAAATAGGTAAAATCCATAGAATTAAAACAATGAAGTGTGAGTATTTCCTCAGCAGAAAATCACCTAATAATGAAATGAGATCTGCTGTAAATACACATTTGAATTAAATAAGAATTACTATTTCAAATGCAAAGTATGCATTAAAAGATACATATATACCATTAACCATATAATTTATTGAAATCCATAATTTATTATTATTTACTTTTTACTTTGAAATGTATTTTATTCTTTTATCACCTTATATTCAATTCAAGGAGAAATACCACACGTATGGAAATCAAATCTTCTCAGCTGTAGAATCTGGTGTATTTTAGCATTTTTATGCCGTGTTACTGATTCTCTACGTGTATGTATATGTGATACAATAGATATTCAGAAATGATACATTTTGAGAAACTAGGGCAGTGCATTATGATCAGCTGTGGAAAAGCTTTAACTTAAAATTTTTCTTGAAATTTGAACGAAAGATCCTTAAATACTTTATTTATCTTCTATTTATATAAGAATTAACATTTTGCTTATCAAACTTTTGGAATGCTCTGATTTTTAAATCTAGAAAAGGACTCTCTTCTCCAGTTTCTGGGTGTGTAAGTACATACAGAGGGTTCATCCTGAGTCTGCACTGAGAACGTTGACTGACAGCTGATGAACGTTATCAGAAGTGCCCGTCATATTGAAACTAAGTAGTGTGAAAAGGCTTGTAAAAGCTTCAAGTTAGTCTGTCAATATTGGCATTTCATTAAGGACTAACTGGGCCAAATCTTGTTAATAAATCTCAAAATATCAATCAGTCTATCACTAAAGTGTGTGACTTGCATGTTACATTGTATGTCTGCATATTCATGGTAAAGAAAGGTATTTTGTCTTTTTTTGGTTTTAGTTTATACATACGGCATGCAATGTCAAACATTTTTAATTAAGATCAGATCAGAGCATAAGCACAGCCAAGATTCATTTTAATATTTTCCATAATCAGAAAAATAGGGGACAATATCTTTTTTCTTTGGAGAACATTCCAGAATTGATTTTATACTTAGTCATAAATCAGAACAAAATTAATTGCATTTACAAAGTTAAAACAGATCACTTTGCATGTACAACTTAGTATAATATAAGATAGTGAAAAGCTTGTTAAGGTTTTACTTAACTCATTAATTAGCCAGGCTCTCATGACTCTTCCCTGTCATATAGTAATGGTAAAAATATTGTTTATATATAATAAATATAAAAATAGCTGTGTTACTTGCAGTGATTAATAAGCATCTTATTTAAATAAAAATAAGCTTATTCATTACATAATGAATATTTATTGATAATGTACTTTGTTCTCTGTATTCTGCAAAGTAATGGGGAAAAATGGTAAGCAAAACAGACACAGTGCTTATACCCATGGAGTTAACAGTTTATTGAAGAGAAATGCAGGACATATAATTTAAATTGTTTTACTCTGCAAAATTACAGCTCCAGCAATACCATGAAGGGGAGGTTCACACACTGTGAGAGCCCGTGATGGGGAGACCTGATGTAATGAAGTGGCTGAAGAAAGTGTTAAAGAGGTGGCATGAGTTTGGATCTGAAAATTGATAGGAATTAGCGATGGAGAGAGTCAGTGAAGGGTCTGCCCAGGCAAAACTGCTGCACAAAGGCCCATTGGCTAGATGGAGTTCACCAAATTCAGGAACCATTGGGCATTAAATTGTTACCCCAACAAAGATATGCAGGTTTGGTCCCCAGTCAGGGCACATCCAAGAATCAACCAACAAATGCATAAATAAGTGGAACAACAAATTGGTGTTTCTCTATCTCTCTAAAATCAGTATTTTTAAAAAAAAAATTTAAAGATATCTTCCTCACTGCTGGGTTTTGCTTCTTAGTGTTTGTATTTGCTTTTATTGTGTCATTATTATTTATAGTAAGTATGGGAAAGGAATGATCAGTAGCAGGCCTGGAGGCCTCTGTTGACTGAGGCCATTCCTGGAAAAGAAGTTTTCTTTTTTTTTTAAAGATTTTATTTTTATTTATTTATTTTTAGAGAGGGAAGGGAGGGAGGGAGAAAGAGAGAGAAGCATCAATGTGCAGTTGCTGGGGCCATGGCCTGCAACCCAGGCATGTGCCCTGACTGGAAATCGAACCTGTGATGCTTTGGTTCGCAGCCCGCGCTCAATCCACTGAGCTACACCAGCCAGGGGTGAAAAGAAGTTTTCTTGAACTATGTTGGTGACGGCCATGTGGCCAACAGGATGCTGTGTGCTAGTGGGAGAGCCCTTGTCTAGGGACTGCGGTAGCAGCTGTCCAGGGTGCTCATGGAAGACACACCTCGAATCCATGGGTTTATGTGGCATGGCCCCCTGGAACATCGTGTACACTGTGTCACAGTCCTAGTATAAGATGGAAATGTTGCAGGCCAATGTAACACTCCCTTTCTTTAAATCATGCAACTATACATGTACTTCATTTGTTAATTGGGGCCAGTGTGTCCTGGTTGATAAGAAAGGCCTGGGAAGTTGTTTTAATAACTCTGGATATTTCTCTGCTCTGTATATATACAGTTTGATTACATGAATCCTTAAAATCATTGGTAAAACTCGATACTGGGTAAGTCTTATTTTTGAGTCTCATTCGACAACTAAAATGTTTGTGTCTTATCAATGGATGTGGTGGTATTCCAGATGACTGAAGCTGCCAGAAATCTCTCTAGATATGAGTCAGTACTAGATTATGGTCGCAACATAGTTATCTGTGATAGTTACAGTTCCCTTTGAGGCAATGCATTATCATATATGATGCAGGGAAGAAACATGTACACGTGCATAAAATGCAGCAGTATTGCATTAGTGTCTGTATCCCTGGGTTTGCATAATGACGTAAGAACACTCCAGTCTAACTACTCTTTTGCTATTATACAGCCTCTAGAGTACTTAACAGTTAAAAATAAATAATTTATTCATTTGGAATTGAACTGTTTTTAAAATTTTAGAAATACATACATTTATTTACTGAATTCCATATAAACCAAATTTATAAATGGGAAATAATGTTAGCTCATTTTCAAAACATTCCATCTTCTTTTGAAATTTGTAGCCTAGACAATGTAGGTATTATTTATGAGAAGCAGAGATATAACATACTATATTTGTGTCTTTCTTTCGTTTTTGCTGCTACAATGAATATTACATGTTTCTTGAGCTTGTTATTTTCCAGATAAATGTGTGTTCCATCATATTGTAATTAGGACCATAACATTTCCTAGAATGTTGCTTACATCTTAATGAAAGAATAATCATGCTACAGAGCTTTATGTTTTGGACCTTATATTTACTTCTTAGTGTTTTTTTCACTTCGTAGAAACAATTTTCATTGTTTTGCATTTCTAATGCATCATGTTCAAAATGGAAAACAAAGATTTTCTTAGAGAATGGGAATGAGTATTGCCTGATGTTGAGAACTCAAATATCTACCTGGATCCCCCTTTCTTCCTGCCTTTTACAGAGTTTTAAAATCCTCTGTTCCCTCTTACTAAGGATGTTTTTGGATATATCCTTATCCAAAGAGGATATTTGGATATTTGTTAACATTGCTTCTGTTTCTACCTCTTTTCAAAGATCATCTATATGGAGAGAGGATTCTGGGCTAGAGGGACTTGGGAATCTAAAATGCTGTCTGGATTCAAGAGAAATGGAGTCAGTATCAATTACAGTGTAATTAAAATAATAATCCCTCTTTGCGTAGTCCCTTTAACTTTTCAAAATTTTCATATCACATAATGATATTTCTAACATACATATTATCATCTGTAGCACACAGAAATGGAGATCTCATCTTGTTTTTGTTGACTGGATTAGCATTGACAAACTTGAAGTCTCAAAGTGGATTTTCTTTTGACTTTTCCTTGAAAGCAGCTGTTTCCTTTGTTGAGGTGCATCGAGAGGATTTAAGATTGGCCCTAAATAAATTGTCTCCTCATGGGCAGTGAGGCCTGACAGCAGCATCGGCACCCCAGACCCACTGTGGTGGGCTCTCCCCTGGGATTCGTCATCAGTGTCCTTGTTCCCCTCTGGGCTCTGTCCTGCTCTGGAAGGAGTGTAACTGTCCACAAGGTTTACTCAGGCTTACGCACAGGATGCACTTCAGTCGGGGAAATGTGAACAGAAGTAAAGGAGGCTATTTCCTGGCAGAAACTTTTAAGAGTTGGCATACTCTTTGCCAATCTCTCTTTTTCCTCTCTTATGATGACAGATGTATCTGACATGAGAAACTGCAATCAACCAGAAATGGACACGTATGATAAATGAGAAATAAACCTTTGTGTTCTAAGTGACTGATATTTTGGAGTTGTTTGTTACTGAAGCCCAACCTAGACCGGCTTGCCTGATACAGGTTTGTTGAAATTATTACGGACTTTAAAATCCTGTTCTCTAATACTGCTACTCCATTTTTAATATTCGGACCTAAATGTGGGCAAGAGATTTCTCTCAATTCTCCATTGCTAAAAGAGCACCATTTAAAGGATTGCCAAAACTGGGTGTCAGAAAACTGAAACAAACCCAGAATCTAGCCTGCGTTTACTGATTCCCCGATTCTGTATGGAACCCAGGATGAAACATCTTGATAGGAGTGTGGTCTTCCATTCCTGCTCTTGGATAGCCACTGAGTGGTTCTCGCTGTTTGTGGCAGACACTGCAGAACTGCATAGATCAGCTCTCCCTTCAGGAAAGGACTCGTGGCCCGGCTGTGAAGACCATCTGTTAACTCCTTCAGGTCCACCTCGGCTTAGTCAATGGCCGAGGCAGAATGTGGGGAAAACACCCAGCCCTCCCCTTTCCACAGGGACTTCTCTGGTGGGGAATCTGTACTCCAAGGCTCTCCCTCAGCTGGTACAGTCTCTGTCAGATCTGCGTTGTCATCTGGCCATTCCTCCTGCTCAACCCTGTTTCTTCAAAGATATTACTTTCCAAAATATTTTATAATCTTGACTTCAGTTTGGTTGGCATCTGTTTCCCCGGGGGGAGGAAATCTACATAATATTTACCTTCTTTTGGGGAGTACCTTCTTAGATAAAGTAAAAAACAAATGAATGAACTGAAGGCTTGCCCCATTCTCTTCTTCCTATGGCTGTTTTTCTCAGTGACTGTCCCCTGCCTGTGTTTATCCACTGGGCAGCTTTACTATCAGCAGGATAATTATACCTTGTCAGAGAACAGTCATTTATAACAGCTCTATAACAATGTATCGAAGTGTGTATTCTTGGTTCTGCTGAAATTTTGAAATAAAATATGGTCGATAATTTTCTCAAATGGAAAGTCAAGATATTAAAAGTAACTTCCCCACACAGGTGTAGAAGAATCAATAGCTAATGTTCTTGGAGGGCTCACCTTTGCTAAGGTTTTGCAGGAACTAAGTTGTTTAACTCCCTCAGCAGGCGAGCGTAGGTACCAGGACACAGGGAAGACAAGTAACATGTAGTTAGTAGTGATAGGCTGAGCTGAGACTGGAGCCAAGACAGAGTGACTCATGGCTCCTTTACTTAACCCCCTGCTCCCTCCCCTCTCTCAGTCACCTCTGTAAACAACTTAGCAACTTGCTTAGCATCAATTTAAGCTCACAATTTGTTGGAGTATGTGCTCGATAAGCATCAACCACCATGACTATCTATTCATTTTCAAAGTTAAAGAAAAAAACTGAGTATTTTCGATATAAAGAAATTTTTAAAGTCCATTTAATTATTTTGGACTTTATTTTGAGGGCAGTGAGGATTATTGAAGAGTATTAAGAAGGGGCTGACATTCATACACATTAAAAACAAGGCTCTATTTGTAGTACAATCAGTGAATTGAACTTTGCCATGAATGCAGGTAAGAAAATGGTGGAAAATATCCTGAGTAATGATGAGGGCTGCCTGACCTACGGTAGTAGCAACAAGCATTGGAAGAACAAGATTTGAAAAAAATAGGAAGCTCTAATTATAGGCTGAGTCTTGCTGCTAATTTGTGTCATGTTAGTCTGGGCATTTAATCCATCTGGACTTCAGTTTACTCACTTGTGGAAAGGAGTCATTTGAGTGAGGAAACTGCTAAAGGGTTTTCAAGTGCCCCGTGTCTATTCAGATACAACGAGAAGAGGAAGAAAGGGGAAGGGGAGGGGGAGGGAGGGAATAGGTGAGGTGGATCTGTAGGCACGAATATAATAGGAATGATTCGGAATGACTTTAGAAGCTTTGTGCATGTATGACATTAGTAAGAAAGTGTTTATTTTTTTCAGGCAAAAATATAAAGGAAGTGCATTTTGCTCTCGTTGTTGTGTGTGTCTATGTTTTGTTTTGCTTTTTGTTTTTTTTTTTTTGCTTTATCCCTTCACCTTTTTCACCCAGCCCTGCAACCCCCCTCCCCTCTGACAGCTGTCCGTCTATTCTCTGAGCCTGTTTCTATTTTGTTTTGTTCATTCCATTCCATATATGAATGAAATCATATGTACTTGTCTTTGTCCGACTGGCTTAACATCCTGCTTTCTGTTCTTCTAGCCTCCTGATTTACTTTTAAACTCCCTTACCCCAATAAACCTGTATTTGTCTAGTCTCTTGAAAGAGAATTTGTGACATCTTAGACCTGTCCCTTAAATATGAATAGAGAGCATCAATCATAGTGGGCGTGTTTTGTAAGTTCGTGAAAAACATTAAGCAAACTCCCAATTAAGCCAATTTTCCTTTAAAAGAACTCTAGGATTTATGCAAATCCCTTGAACTTTGGCAGTCAGGGAAAATAGATATTTGCCATAAAGAGTAGTGACTTGAATCTGTATCTCAAGCAATACAGATAATTGTAGGGAAAGTAAAGAAACATGCTCCACTTTATCCTCTTGTGCTTTGGCAAATTGTGTTGCATCTGCTACAGGCCTGGCAAAGTAAAGTGTATCATTTTGAAAATTGCTGCTGAGTGTGGTTATTGCGCACGACCACAGCAGAGATTCCCAAAGTCACCGCAGAGCTGAGCTGGCAGGGTCACTGACTGTTAGCGCTTCCATGGCTCTCTGTCAGTCTGCTGAATAGCTGACATCAATTTCAGGAGACAGAAAAGTGCCAGACCATTTGCACTTGGCAAAGCTTCCAGAGATAA
Source organism: Tonatia bakeri (assembly GCA_004024845.1). Classification (NCBI taxonomy): domain Eukaryota; kingdom Metazoa; phylum Chordata; class Mammalia; order Chiroptera; family Phyllostomidae; genus Tonatia; species Tonatia bakeri. Next base: position 84,729 of record PVIA01003857.1, on the reverse strand, counting down.
TGGTTGAATGGATAAAACTTCTACTAACTTACTTGTACTTCAAGAACTCCATGATGTTTCTTGAATTGTTGAATTAACTGGGAAGGCTAAATGATCACTAGTTATTGTTCTAAAAATGTTTCAGAAAAAAATCTGTATTTTATTTTAAAATATCAGTAAATGTCAATTTATCAGTGCAGATTAATACAATACTAAATATTTATCCTAGTTTGGGTAAATATGAAACAGTCTTCATTTTGCCTATCTGAAGTCTTTCTACATGTGTGCGTGAGGCCGCTCTGTGTGGCATGGGCCTAGCTCCCACTAGGAGATGCACAGGACCCACGCCCATGGATAGGTTTTCCCATGGGGAATCAGGCCTGCAATGTACTTAGGCCGCTATGAGTCTTACTTTTTGCTAAAACTCCCTCACCCTGAATTGAGGACATTTACTGCAAAGCAACTTCCTGAAATCCATGCTAAACCTTCCAAGGATGAGTGTAACGGCCCAACTGCTTTTGCCTTTTCATTTGCAAATATCTCTCTTTTGTTATGTGATTACCAGCATCCTCTCCATTGTTTTCTGTATAAGGTAACCACCTAAAGCCAGCCAGCACATTGTTAATGAGGATCTTCTTGTAATGTGCCCAGGAAGACAATAAAAGCTCATTGGAGCGAGGGCCAAGGCTTTTGCTCCCCTTGAGAGAAAAGCAATGCTGTCCCTTTACCTCCACAGGATTCGGTAGTCCGTGTGAATTTGTCTTATATTTCATCCATGCTGGGGTCCGCATCACACATGTAGCCAAAAAGAGTTTCTGAAATGAGAATCTTATTATGGCATTCCGTGTTTAAATATCTCATTGTCTCACCTTCTATTTCAACAACTTTAGTAGGTTAATTCATGAACTAATGTTATGTAAGAAATTATGCCAAATTTAGTTGCTTTAAACAACAAAAAATATTTTCTTTTCCTCAGTTTCTTTGAGTCCATGATTAGGAGTACTTTGGATGGATGGTTCTGGCTGAGGTCTCCCCAGCTCTGTGGTGACTGTTCCCTAAAGCTGGTTCTATGAAGGCGTGTCCTCACGACTTGGTGGTTCGTTTATCCCAGACTGTCTGCTTCAAGGAAGCAAGGCAGAACTTTTCACTGAATTTTAAGAGCTAGTCTCAGAATTAACCTGCTCGCCTCTGCTGTATTATATTGATCACATGACCAGCCAGCATTGATTCATTATGGGACAAGTCTACCCAAGATGTGAATAACAGAAGGCAGAAATGATTGGGTACCATCTTGGAGGCCGACTATCATAGTTGGTGTTCATTTGTTCACTTTGGAATACAGTCACAACTGTAAGACATTCCTTATAAAACCTTGGATGATATAACCATTTTTATATCTTTAATTCCATCCTGCCACTCCCTGGATCATCCTTAAACCATAAGAAAATTCTTATCAAGTCTCCTAGTGCATCATACTGTACTCACTCTCCTCTGAGTTCTCATATTCCTATTTATTTAATTGACTCACATGTACTCATTTTAAAGTTAAGTTATTTGATACTACTCTTTTCTGAAAGTTTCCCTTGACTTACTGATCATGGATTGGTAGCATGATTCTGTGTTCCATAGTATCTTGCCTTTTTAAAATAATAATACCTATCACCTATTATTTTGTATGATTACTTTTTCATATTGTGTATATATTAGTAGATTATGAGATTTATAAAGGAAGGGGCATTTCATATTTTGTTCATCATTCTGCCTCATTGCCCTTCCTGTGCCTAAGATGTAGAAATATTTGCTGATTGAATGAATGATTATACAAATGAATGTAATAATGATTATATGAATGAATATATAAGAATATCTTGACTCTCAGTAAGTGACACTTAATTCACTTTTGATACTCTAAGAAAAGTATCAAAGTATCGGACATGATCTAATAGTTGAACTCACCTACCTATTCATCATTTTTATTTAACTTATCTCTTTTCAACGTTATAAACAGAAAAGTCTAGTGTAATATATCAAGACTAAGGTTTAGTTTTCTATAGAATTGTTACGGAAAAGACGAGTCAAGATGGCCTGGGAGTTTGCGAAGTGGGGTTTATTCACGCATGTGGACCCAGAGGAGATAACATCCAAATTCTGGGCGACGAGTTTAACCTGGGGCTTGCTTATATACTCTTACAAAAGCGAAAGAGGAGTGGGGAGCAGCTGCTAAAAGCAAGCACACAGAAGCAGAAGTGAAGGTTAGTGTTTTGGCCTTGAGATGACTGCTTATCGGGAAAGACTGCTGTCTGGGAACAGCTGCTGGTCAGCTCCTACCTAAGAATGGCTACTAATTAGCTATGTCCCATCACAGAATAACATTGGTAATTTGTTGATTCCATAAATACATATCCTATATTTTTCTTTCAACATCAGTAATAAACTAATGAAAATTATTTTATCTTTCTAAGTTATACATCAATACTCTGATATTTGAGAATTAGTGAAAATCAATTAAGATTTTCTACCAAATTAAAATATATATATATTTTCACAGCTGTGAAATTACAGTGTTGTGGTTAAAACAGACTGAGTCAAAATTTTCACATCTTTAAATTTAGTGTCCCCTTTATATAAATGATAAAACTTTGGTTAATATTGTTTTATTATATTTTTTTCCATTACTATTTATCCCCCTTTGCTCCCCTCCCCACTGTAATCACCACACTGTTGTTTATGTCCCTGGGTCCTTTTTTCTCAATCTCTTCACCACACTTAGCTGTTATCCTGCTCTCCATCTATGAGTCTGTCTCCATTTCGCTTGTGAGTTCAGTTGGCTCATTAGATTCCACATATAAGTGAGATCATATGGTATTTGCTTTCTCTGCCTGGCTTATTTCACTTAACATAATGTTCTCCAGGTCCATCCATGCTGTCTCAAAGGGTAAAATTTTCTTTTCTTTTTTTTTTTTACAGTCAAGTAGTATTCCATTGTGCAAATGTCTCATAGTTTTATCCACTCATCTACTGATAGACCCTTGGGCTGCTTCCATATATTGGCAATTGTAAATAATGCTGCAATAGAGGTGCTTATGTTCTTTTGAATTAGTGTTTTGGGGTTCTTTGGATAAATTCCTATAAGTAGAGTTGCTGGATAATAAGGCAGTTTTATTTTTACTTTTTGAGGTATCAATTCATAAGCAATAATTTTATATTTTCAGTTTAGTTTTCTATACTTAAACCAAATATTTCTTAGGTCTGTAGCACCAAAATATAAACATATACACATATATATTAAGTAATAATGAGGCATTTGTCATAAAAGTTATAGTACAGTATTCAAAAATGTACTTTGGGAAGTGGGTCCCATTGTATGGATGTGTCGTGTTGATGTGTTGTGATGAGGACCCTGGAAAATTGCTACTGCAGTCCCAGCTTGTATGGCTCAGTTGGTCGGGCATCTTCTCACACAATGAAAGGCTGCCAGTTCGATTCCCTGTCAGACACACTGCTTTTTTCTCTGCCTCCTTTTCTCCCTCCCTTCTCTCTTTAAAAATAAATAAATAAACAAATATGTGTTTTTAAAGAAAAATTGCCATTGCAGTTTTCATTATGAAATTTATGCATGTTTATGTAAAGAAAAATTTAAAAGTAAGCAGAAAATTGAAAACCCATTTCCAGTTAACCTAGCAAAACAATTATTAACATTTAAATATAATTCTAATCACTTTCTATGTTTGTGTATAGACATTTTTGCATATAATTGTATTTTTGTTTTATATTTTTCTATTTTGTTTTATTTTCTTCTGTAGACACCTAACACTATCTGTAACATCTAACATCATGCCTAATGCATGGTAGACTTTTAATAAATGTAATAAGTTGACTATATGAAATATATCCAGATTCCAGAAGACTGCATACTTGTACATTCCTGTAAAAGTCCAAGGATTTTCACAATTTCAGGACACGCCATTCTCAGCTTCCTCTATTTAAATAACATTCTCAAGAGTGTAACTCTGTGTACATAGACATTCACCTCTGTGACTGTGAGTCTCTCAGAGATGTGCAACACTGTGGCCACGTACGTGTATTTAGGTGTAAAACGTGCACTTGTGTATAAGTAATACATAAGTATGCACACAGACAAATATAAAATGCTTAGCAGTGCTATGACTGCAGACAGTAGTAAGGAAGTATCCTTCCATTCCAAAGTGGGTCTGAGCTATCTATCCATGCCAGAATTATAAAATGTGACCAGAAAACTGGTTCGGCTGGTGTCTCCCATCCCCCACACTTCATAGGAAAAGGCTGAGAATTCATTTGAATCTCAAGCACAGAAGGGAGGACTTTTTTGAGAGAAGTCCGTGCTTGTGCATGTCACCTCTTTTCCCTCTAGGTAAGGAGAAAGCTTCTTCCTTCCTGCTATGTCAAGTGAATGTTTCCAAGACACCACACTGAAAATTGGCTTGAGTCCCCTGGAAATGGAGGAATATCAAAGTTGGTTTATGATTTACTAAAAAATTAAAAATAAAATAAAAGTGTCTTAATGCAAGAGACTAACTAGCTGCCTGCTTACCTGATGGTAAGGCAAGGAGATCCTGTCCTAGTCATGCGGGGCACTTACACCGCCATGGGAAGCATCAGTGTTCTTGCAGATTGGATGTGGGTGCTGCACAGGAGAGATTACTGTGAGAAGCCTTGAAAAGTTTTGATCCAAGATGACCTTCTGAAGGTTATATAGTGACCACAGCACAAAGAGACTGAAAGCAGAGTGCTAAGGGACATTATAAATCACTTCCATGGGGAGGAATCACAGTCATAGGAATAACAAATGCTGGTCACCAGTGGAGGACTCTCAGAAGAAGGCACAAATACCAGAAAGAAGGAAGAAAAAAACCTAGGTTTCAGACCAGCCACTACAGAGGACGTCAGTGCACATAATTTATTGTAATTCAGCTGTTCCAGTCATTGAAGCTCTCCTCTGCTCCTCGTCACTCCTCCGCTGCTCTGAGGAGCGAGAGGCGGCGTGGAGCACAACCTCAAGGTGGAAAGGAGCCAGAAGCCCCTGCCCTAGCCATTGCAGTCCAGGCCGAAAGAGAAAAGATTTAGTGTGGATGACATGTCATAGTTTTTAAACTAGATTATGTTCAATTAGGCATGGTGTTTTTAATATTTAATACCACATAGTAACTTGAAAAGCAGTGAAGCTTGATTGAAATTTCATCCATTATAGGGAAAAATGCATTTAAAGTGGAAATTGTGAAAAAGTTGTCATGTTATTCTTGTACCTTATCCAACTTGGTTCATTCTAGTAAATGGTCACAAAAATCAGTAACAACATAGTATCACAAGTTCAATAATATAGGAAGTAAAGAATGTTATGGGAGGGCAGAAAGAGCTGTGCTTCACTTGAACTCCAGCACCAGCAAGTGTCCATGACGGTAGGTGTGGAGAGAGAGTGATCTCGGGTACCCGGGAAATCCTGCCTAAGACACTGACTGTAGAGGTCAGGTTCTCCACACGGCGGGTGGAAATGCAGAAAGCAGGGGTTGAGTAGAGTCAAAAAAACTAGAAGAAAATTTATTTCTTATACTTCAGGGTAGCTGTGGAATATTTTCAATGTGCTCAACTTTCTCTCATGTCAAGAACTCACAAAAGCATCCCATAAGGGGGAAGAAAGCTCTAAAAACCTGTCAGGTTCAAAAATTGCTAAGCCATTTTACAATAATTCCAGTCAAGTAAGAACTTTTATGCTCTTCTCATGTTTCTGTCCTCCGTTTGATCCTGGAGGGGAGATAGAAACGGCAGCTAGCCAATGATAGGGAAGGGCAGTAAAAGATCTTACAGTTGAACAAAATCTGAAGCCTGGAATAATCATATGGCATAGTGCTTTCATGATTACTAAATCAAACTGTGTTTTTGACTTTAAAGTTGCACGGAGTTTCCTATCCCCTAGTAGTAAGACTAATACAGATAGTACCTCTTATGAACCAAGCATAGTTCTAAGAGCTTTTACCTCTGTCTAATCTTTACTTTCCAGAACAACCCCAGCATTGTGGGAATTGATGATATTCTGCATTTAACTGGGGATAAGACTGAAGCACAGTTAAATGACTACCAAAGTTGCAATTTGTAAGTGACACCTACGTTTGGGATTTAAACTGGACATTCTGGTTCCAGAGCACATGATCCTAACCATCACTTTATATACTACAAGTAAAGATAAATATCATGGATCTGCTCTATTTTTCATCAAGTAGCAGGTGTAGGGAACCCACCCTCCATTGAGCACATTTGAATATGGAGGGAGACAATAACAAGTTTCTTCTACAGTGGCCCCCGTTGTCCACAGCTTTGCTTTTCACAGTTTCAGTTACCCACGGTCAACTGTGGGCAGAAAATGTTAAATGGAAAATTCCATAAATAAACAATGTATAAGTTTTAATGTGTGCACCTTCCTGAGTAGCGTGGTGAAACCTTGCACCCTCCCATGTCATCCATCCAGGATGCAAATCATCCCTTTGTCCAGTATCTCCAGGCTGAGTGAACTGCCTGCCTGTTAGTCACTTAGTGGCTGTCTCTGTTATCAGATCGCCTGTCATAGTACATAGCACTTGCATCCAAGTCATCCTGATTTTACCCAATAATGTCTTACTCGTCTCACTTCATCTCATCACTGAGGCATTTCTGCATCTCACATCGTCACAAGAAGGGTGAGTCTGGTACAATACGATCTTTTGAGAGAGAGGGGGGAGGGGAGAGAGAGCAAATTCACATAACTTTTAGTACACTACAGTGTTATAATTTTTCTACTTCATTATCAGGCATTGTGACTCTCTTGCCGTGCCTAATGCATAAGTTACACTGTATCACAGATATGTGTGTGTAGGAAAAAACAATATGTAGGGTTCAGTCTTGGGAAATGACCCCGATCAGGGAGAGTGGCTATTGTGCTCCTTCAGTCCCTTTTCCCATGTATTGATTGCTTACGTGTCCTTCAGCTATTAAAAGGTACATAGGAGTTTTAAAATGATTTTTCCTGTGGTGAGATATGCTTTTTGGTGTGATCACTGTGACTTCGCTGTAGATTGGCTTGAAGAAGGGGCACAAGAGTGGGAGAAACCGTGTAGGTCAGAAAGGCTGTTGTGAGCTGACGGTTGTCTGAACTAGGCAATGGAGATGGACAGGAGGGGAGAAATTCAAGATATGTATGAGTTAGAACCTAAAGATTGATTGGATGTGGAGGTAAGAAAGAACTATGTGACACTTATTTTTTTGTGTGAAACTGAGAAAAGACATAATAAAGTTAGAGTAAGGAGTAAGTTGGATAGCTCATGGCAAATGCTTGATACCATGTGCTGTAAATGGCTAATGTTTGCTGAAGTGGGGACGGCTGAGGTTCTAGCACCTGCGCATGTCCTGGGAAAAGCAGTGTAAACCTTCTGTGCCTCTGCTACCTTATGTATGAAGCACCTCTATGTTCCTTACAGAGTGTAGAGGGGATTGCCTGAAAGTGTCCTTGGTAAAGAGATCGACACAGTTCCTGGCACATGGAAGTTCTCAGTTAACGCCACCTGTCTTTGATTCTCATTTTCTTTTCCTGCACCTGAGTGTGAGATATGGCTCTTTGACGTCACTAAAGACACATGGTTGCCCTCAGAAGAAGCTGATGTTTCGTGAGGACAGTTCATTGCTCTTGTGAAATAATGAAAGTCCTTTTGACCTTGTTACCCACTGACAAAACTCCTCTGTTTTAGCATGATTCAAGTGCAGAGGGTACTGGGATGTCATCTACTCCACATACATAATTGATGACACAATTTGGTGGAAGGGAAAATAATTGCAGACTAACTGCAAAGTGCCATATTTTGTCAAGCAGGAGGCGATAAAGCCCTGCCCAGGGTTAACATTTCCCTCGTCTATCTATTTAGGCCTCTGACAAAGCCGTCACATTCTGGGATGTTTTGATGTTTTATTTTCTGTATTCCACATATGTTCTGTAATTTGATTCTCTTTCCTTTATATTTAACTGTACAGTAAGTCTGCTGAAACCAAATCAACTATTTTGGTTCTATTTAATTTCCTGTCAAATGCATTACATTTTTGGGACATACTTATTATTGACAAAACTTTTATTTCTTCTAATTATATAAAAACATAAGATGCAATAAAATATTCACTTTATTGCAGATCTGCTATGTATGTCAAAGTGGTGACGAAGATAAAGTCATTTATAATTTTATATGTAGCTGCATCATATCATGGCTTGAAATGTTAATTAGCTAATATACAACATAATTTGGGGTATCGGTGAATAGTATACAGAAGTGTAGCCTATAAACAAATCAAACAATTCTAAGTTGAAATGTGTTTACATCTAAAAGCAAATGCAACTGTTGGATTGAAGAAAAAATCATGAGGAAGAGAGTAACAAAGATGTTTTCTTTAACCAAGATAGGGAATAAGAATCTTCCCCAAGCAGGAAATTGATTCTTAAATTGCTATTGTCTTGGCATTGTTTATAATAATTTACCAACTGGCTTTTGAGGGTAATCAGTTTATCTTTTGTTTTTAGTGCTTTTGAGGGCAATTTAACTTCTTTTCTTTAATCTATCATTTCTAATTATCTTCAACATTAAGTCTGTACACGTTATATCACATTTTGCTATACTTTAGAGATCCTGGGATTGTCTTGTCACTACTTTGTCATCACTATAATTCTAAAAATTCTGTTTGCAATCTGTAGAACCTGGGGTGGCAAACACAGCCAGAATCAAAATACACTGACAGGTGAAAACATTGAAGGGAAGTCCTTTGATCTCAGTGGTACAAAGAGAAGTGCAGTCATACAGCCTTGAATCCCACCACCTTCATATTCTAAGCCTTTGAAGTTTTTCCTTCCTTGGCTGTACATCTTTTGGCTCATAGTTTGAGCTTTATTTTTTTTTTTATTTGTAATGTTAGTCAATATGCCTAGAGTTGAAAAGACGGGCGTTATTTAATAAATATGTAGATAAATACGTGTTTAATTGTTCTATTATGCTGAACACAAAGGCCACGGAGAGCTCCATCTGTTCTACCCACTCTCCACACGCTCCTGCTGTAGAGAGTAGCACTTTTTGAACTTCCACGTGCATAACAACCACCTGACAGTCTTCACAATATGCAGAGTCTGACACCACAGGTCTGGAGAGACCTTCAACTCTGTTCTTCTGACATGATTCCAGGTGGTGGTCTGCGGACCACACTCTGAGCTATAACGATAAATAGGATGAAGGGATGGTCAGGATATCCTAAATATTTTACTTTAATACTTTCGCTGTGTTAGACATCTTAACATCCATTCTTTGCTGTTAACACCCAAAATAGCTTCAGAAAGTAGTATTATTCCTAAAATGTGGGAAATTAAACAGACAGCCACAGCAAATCAGAGTAATAAACTGTTCTCTCCACTGAATAAGCAAGATGTACACTGGGAGATCACCTACCTTCTGAGGTTTTAGTTTCCATGTTGTAAAAAGTAAAAAATCTATGTTAGAAGGGTTTGAGATGTAGGTAGAACATCTACACAGGGCCTGACCCAAGTAATCCCATAGCAAGTTATCTGTTGTTGTTGTTATAACTCCAATTTTAAAGTATAATTTACCAATCAACCAAGAAGGAAACTGAAGTGCTGATATTTAGTGTTGGCCATTAAGAGAAGATATAATTTGAATTATTGATGTAATTGACAGATTTGTACTTCCATTGACCTAATTGGTTAAGGTACTTAATCATATAAGTATGATTTAAATAATTAATCTTGGTAATAACCATTCATTGCAAATTATGAATGTACTGAACTTCTTGTAGTTTTCATTAGTCAGCACTGAGGCATGCCGAGTGTGTATTTTTTTCTCAGCATGGAAAAATAGAAGTCAAGTAGTGAACCCCAGTATGCCAATCATTTAGTAATTTCAACATTTCTAATTAGCATCATGTTGAAGTGTTAAGATTATCAGGGCATAATGCATTCATTAATGCTAATGACTACTTATTTTATCTTATACAAGAATCGTACATTTCCCCTAGAAGGAAAAAGAATTAAAGAACCAACTGGAAGTTTTTAATCAAATGTTTATGCATTTAAATGTGTGATTAAATTATAATCATATCAAAATCTTTTATTTTAAAGGAAATGATACAATAAAATGAAAAAAAGACATTATTATATAAAAGGGAATGATTTTATTTTTAAATGTAATTGATATTTCAGTAACTGAAAGGGGAATAACTACTGAAAATAGTTAGTATAGGAAATGTCCTTCACCTCCAAGGAGAAAAAGATGTCACACACAAATAATTAGAGACAAGGTATAGTCTAAATTCTGTGAAAGTGTTACATACAAAGTGAGAATTTAAAACCAGGGTAAGGTGAGGAATTATAGATGTGATGAGTGAGATGTGCTCAAGTTTGAATAATAATAACATACAGGTGGATGGTGGAGAGAAGTGAAAAACTATGACTTAAGATGTAGCATCTTTTCTTTTTTGGAAAAGCATGGGACTGAGGATCAGAAAACCTGAACTTAAAGTTGGTACTAGTTTGAGCAAGTGACTGCATTTCTTGAACTACATCCTCTCAATTGTGATTTACTAAACATATTTTCCTAACTATAGTTCTTAAATTCTAAAATTCTATGTCTAGCTATCCAGGACTGGAAAGAGAAGGGAGTGTGCAGGCCATATATGTTAGGAACTAGTAAGAAATGAGATTTTGCATAGAGCATGGGCCTACCTATGGCAGCCTTCAGCACCTAGTACTGGAGACAGATCACTACCAGCCTCTGAGATAGCAATGTGAGAAGACAGCTCAGAAAGATCAGGATTAAGATATAATTTCAAACAAGGGAGCCCATGGATATCGAAAGACAAAGAGGGAATTCAAATATGTGGCAATACTGAAAGAGCTATGTGAACAACATGCAGGCTGACTCAGGTCAAAATCATGCGTCATGAGCATTCAAACAGTTGAACTGGGCTCTGTTTAGAGGTGTCAGAAATTTATAGGAAAACTTAGATATCTAGAGTTCAATCCAAGAAACTCAACACAAGTCAATACTAATGAGGCAAAGGAGCATAAACTAAGGGCTTAAGTAAAAGCATGGGGTTGAAAAATGTAGGATTCCAGGCATCGGACCAATGACCAAAGTACTGAACCAGTGTTAATCTACTGAAAAACTGGTGACAGGATCAGTGGTAAAACTAACCTCAATTTTGAACTAAATTCTTCTGCCTTAGCATGCCTTCTTTTTTTAAATTATATTTTATTGATTATGATATTACAGTTGTCTCAAGTTTTCCCCTTCCACTCAGCACCCGCCACTCCCTCAGGTGATCCCCACACCTTTGTTTGCCCATGGGTCATGCATATAAGCTTTTGGGTTTCTCCATTTCCTGTACTGTACTTTACATCCCCATAACTATTCTGTAACTAACAATTTGTGCTTCTTAATCGCTTCACCTTTGCACCTGTTCCCCACAAATCCCCTCCGATCTGGTTGCCATCAAACCATTCTCCATACCTATGATTCCATTTCTGTTCTGCTTCTTTGCTTAGTTTGTTTTTTAGCTTCAATTGTTGATAGGTATACATTTGTTGCCATTTTATTGTTCATAGTTTTGATTTAAAAAATAAGCTCCTCTAATATTTCATAATGGGGAACTCCTTTTGCTTCTTCTTGTCTCGAAGCTCTTTTTCTGCCCTTTGATTCTAAGTGATAGCTTTTCTGGATAGAGTAATCCTGGTTGTTGGTCCTCACTTTTCATAACTTTAACATTCCTTCCCAAACCCTTCTAGCCAGCAAAGTTTATTTTAAGAAATCACCTGACAGTCTTATGGGAACTTCCTTGTAGGTAACTACCTGTTTTTCTCTTGCTGCTTTTAAGGTTCTCTCTTTATCTTTAATCTTTGGCATTTTGATTATGATGTGTCTTGAAGTTGGTCTCTTTGTGTCCATCTTGTTTGGGATTCTCTGTGTTTCCTGGGCTTGCATGCCTATTTCCTTCACCAAATTAGGGAAGTTTTTTTTTTTTCATTATTTTTTCAAACAGAATTTCTATTTCTTGCTCTTTCTCTTCTCCTCTGGCACCCCTATGATGCAAATGTTGTTACGCTTGAAGTTGTCCCAGAGTCTCCTTATACAATCAGTTCTCATTTTGGGGGGTTATTTTTTCTTCTTGCTGTTCTGGTTGGTTGTTTTTTGCTTCCTTGTGTTCCAAATCACTGATTTGATTCTTGGCTTCATCCACTCTACTGTTGATTTCCTGTAATTTGTTCTTTATTTCAATTAGAGTATCCTTCATTTCTGACTGGATACTTTTTTATGCTGTTGAGTTACTCAATAAGTTCCTTGAGCATCCTTATAACCAGTGTTTTGAACTCCACATCTGAAAAATTGTTTCACTTCATTTTGTTTAGTTCTTTTTCTGGAGTTTTATTCTCTTCTTTCATTTGAGCTATATCTCTTTTTTTCCTTATTTTTACAGCCTCCATGTGTTTGTTTCTATGTACTAGGAAGAGATTTTATGATTCCTTATCTTGGTAGCATGGCCTAATGTAGTAAGTGTCCTGTGAGGTCTAGTAACACTGTCTCTCCTATCACCCAGTCTGAGTCCTCAAGGTGCACTGTCCCTTTGGGCTAACTATACCCTCCACTTGTAGTTGAGCCTTGATTGCTGTTGGCAGATCAATGGTAGGGATTTACCTAGACCTGTTAGCTGCAAGGATTGGCTGTGACCACTGGCCACTGACCACCAACCTTTACCCTCCCTGGAAAATCAGCTTTGCAGGGGCCTACCCCATAGATAAGGACCTACTTCAGCAGGACTCTGGTTCCCCCTTGTGTTCTGTCTGAAGCCATTTGGCATAAGCTATAAAGCAAAATGTGGCTGGCTGCTTCTTGTGCTGGGCTTGGAGGTGCCCTAGTGAGGCCAGGCTATGAACCAAGACCAAATGCTACTAGTGCCTGGCCTGAGGCCACTTAGCAAGGTATGGCGGGCTCGCTGAAGCCAGCTACTGCTTGTTTGAGAGGGCTTAGAAAGATCAGAAGCATATGCCAAGACAAGTCATTTGTATATAAAAGCTACTGTTAATCACTTGAGAGGGCTGCTTGGGTGGGCTCATAAGCTTGGTGGGATAGAGTCTCAGGGAATCACCAGGATAAGGTAAACAGTGTGAACCAGGTTGATGGAGTCTCAGGTATAGTGTCCACTGTGCTCTGGCTCTGTGTGTGGGTTGGGGGGAGGCTCAGAAGAGAAGCAATGGCCTCTGCCAGAAGTTTTGTCTTGGAGAAAGCTGTCCTCCAGCTCTTGCCCTGATGCCAGATACTTCAGTTCCTCCCTGTACCAATGGTGCCTTTAAAGCTGCTGCCCCAGTGCTAGGGCTCAGCAGGAGTGAGTCTAGTAAGTCCATGTGTTGGCCTGTTAAGGGGAGCTGCCTAGGAATCCAGAATTTTCTTCCACTGACTCAATCTCCACTAGTTTTTACAGCCAGAAGCCCCTGGGGCTTATATTCCTGGTACTAGAACCTTAGGTTGGGGGTCTGGTATGGGACTAGGACCCCTTACTCCTGAGATATCCCTCCTGATTTTTATGTGCCTCACTTGGGTGTGGGACCAGCCCATTCCGTGTCTCCTACCAGTCTGAATGGTTATGGTTTCTTCTTTAATTCCATGGTTGCAGGACCTCCATTCAACTCAGTTTCTGCCAGTTCTGTATGATGGTTGTTCTATATTTTAGTTGAAATTTTGATGTGGTTGTGGAAAGATGTGAGCTGTGTTTACCTAGGCCACCATTTTGGAGATCTCTTATGTCATTCTTTATTAACTTCAATTTGGAGAAATTTCACACTATGGTGGTAGCATCCAAGCTCTCATAGCTAGTGGATTGTGGCACTAAGATTTAAACCTCTGTCTGCAATCTGGTTCCAGGGCACCAGCAGTTAAAAATGAGCAGACAAAGGACAATGGGCCAGGTATAGAAGGTCATCAGGGTGAAAAGCCCCATGTGCCTAGCAACTGGCAAAACTGGGGAAACGAGGACCATGCCCCTTGTATAACTTTTCCTTCTCTAGCAAATCCACTCGGGGTGCCTTCTGTAAGCTTTTCTCAGGTCTTGAACTTGAGGTGGGGAGTTTTCAAATTAACCAGTATAGCCAACTTTTTCAGGAAGGTGTCAGTCACCATTTGATGAGATTTTGAAAAGACTAAATTCCTGGTCTTTTTACTTTTTCTTATTTTATGGACTAAAAGTAACTTATCTGATTGGTAAGTTGAGCTCCTTTCTTGCCTTTTGTTTTGTAATCAGATAAGCTTTTTGGACTATTCTCCCTCATCCAGCAAGGAGCCTGACTCTGCAGGTTGGATGGCCTGTGGTTGTCCAGCTTAGCCATTCAGTGAGGTTTAGCTACAGGTAAGGTATCAGGAAGTCTTGCTTCTGCATATCAATGTCATGTTCTGTAACCCAGGCTTCTTTTTCTATTACTCTTTTGTCGATATCTCATTTGCTTCAAAAACCTGAGGGAAAGGGGTGTAATTATTGTGCCTCAAGTAGCACAAACAATCAGATTGGCAAATTAGATGCATAAAATCGGATGGCTACCTAGTGTCAAATTTTACCAACAATTTCAAGGATATAAGCAACAACATAGACAAAAAAGGGAGAAGTCTAGGACCTTCTATGTGACTCCTTAGGTCTTTCTTTGCTTTATCAGATACCCATTCCAACCAGAGAAACAGATGAGGTTTGTGGAAAGGTTTGCAAATCACCTCATTTAGCAGGGAATTTGAGGTTATGAATCATCTGTATTTTATAGCCAGGTTATTATATGGCTTATGTACACTTTAAAGGGATCTGTACTTCAAAAATTCAAGTCTTTTGGTTTGTCTACTATAAACAAACCAAACCAGAGTCATCCTGCTAAAATAATTCTATGAATAAGAACTCTGCTAAAGTCATTAGTTTATTTGCTAAGAAGTACTTTATTAGCATGTTTACTAGAAGGGAAATCCAGATCTCATCCCTAGGCATGTCTTCTAATTTTGATTTTTTTAATTTATTAATTTTAGCAAGAAAGAAAGAAGGGAGAAAGTGAGAGAGAAACATCAGTCTGTTGTTCCACTTATTTGTGCATCCATTGATTGCTTCTTGTATGTACTCTGACCGAGGATCAAACCCACAGCATCGGCATATTGTGGTAATGCCATAACCAATTGAGCTACCTGGCCAGGGCTGGGTTGTGCATTACTCTTAATAATGAAGGAGAGAGAGAGAGCAAGAGAGGGGGGGAGAGAGAGAGAAATGGATGGATAGATAGGTAGATAGAAAGAGAAAGAAAGAAAGAAAGAAAGAAAGAAAGGAAGGAAGGAAGGAAGGAAGGAAGGAAGGAAGGAAGGAAGGAAGGAAGGAAGGAAGGAAGGAGGAAGGAAGGAAGGAAGGAAGGGAGGGAGGGAGGGAAAGAGAGAAAGAAAGACAAGTCACTACAACACCTTCTGTGAAACCACTAAATTACTCAATTGAGACAGGGAATATAGGAGGGGAAATAGATATAATGCACTTCTGGCATTAAGCCAAATAACTATTTTTGCTTGTTATTAGCAGAAGTATTTTTTTAAACCTCTCATCATGGGTAGGACGGCCTAGCCAGACATTACAGAAGAGTTTAGCAGTGAGTACATGGAGGTAGATTGAGCAGTCAGGAAACATGAGTTAGTGAGTTTGAGCATTGCAGTAATAACAATAACAATGGGGAGGAAGGAGTGAAACCCAAAGGTTTTTAAAGAAAGAACTGGCAGAAACTGGTAACTTTAACCTTAAGGATAGAATAACATAAGAGCAATAGGTTTACATACAACTTCCAGGGAAGGAGGTAAAACTAAAAGTGGTGAAATTAAAATAAAGGACGTGTTTGCAGAATAGTTCAAACTCATGAAAGGAAAAGGAAATCTGAATGTAATTGATAAGTGAGAAGATATGATAGTCATTTTAAAGGAAGTAAGCCAGGCATATTGGAGAAAAACAAGAGTAGGGAATATGTGAGAATTTGGGAATTAGAAAAATCTGATAGTTGATACATTTAGTTAGCAAATATGCATTGAATATAATACTGAGTTATTTCTAGGCATGGGGGATATAGATGTAAATAAAAGAATTACAAAACAAACAAAAACAAACACAAATCCCTGCCATTCATTATTCAATTCCTGTTGCCTCTCTGATCTAATCTCTTACCACCCTCAGACTCTGACCTAAGTGGTACAACCATGTTCTGAATTTGATTATCTTAGAGTGTACTTCCATCCTCATCCCTCACCAAGAGAATTCATGGCAGGTGATATTTCTCCTTGAACACTTCCACCCTCTGTATCATGTGGGTCAGAGCTCTGCCCATATTCCCTGTCTCACCCAACCAGTGCATACCAGTCTGATTTCTGCTGTCAGCATTATGGACAAAGAAACCCCCAGGGGCTTCTCTTCACTGGGGAAGTTCATTCTGCCCACCCTGTGGCACTGAAGAAGTGGTGGGGCATTAAGGGCTGCTGGGAGAAATCCTCAGTCAGTGCTGGCAGTAGTCAGTGTATAAATACTCCACTTCACTTACCCCGGATGTTAGATATCTCTGAGGAATGTCTCCTATCCTAAAGAAGTTCCCCAGCAGGGTTTAGCATCCAGCCCCCACAGTGGTACATGGCTTACTAAGTATCCTTCACTAGCCACCGTTTCTTCCTTAGTTACAATTACTGTAGGCAAGGTTAACTGTATACACCCTTTCCTATCCAAAAGTTAGAAGTTGCCCATTTTTGCTTTGAAAAGAAAAAAACTAAGACTTGAAGCTGCTAAAAAGCTATGACCATCAATTATTGGGCAATATGAAAATAGGCTGAGAAATCCTGGCAGTTTCTTCTAGAAATGTGCCCCTGTAGTCATGACGCTAGCCTGGTTACTAATTGGCATTTGGCTTTCACTTTGAAAGTTTCAGAGCTAGAACAGCAACAGCAGCCATGTCAAGGGGGTCGAGCAGACGTGGTATGACACTACTCATGTCAAGATGAGTAGTGAAACTCCTTGGTTCCTGTAGTGTGATCACACTCATCTGGGTTGTGTTAAGACATCAAATGCTGCTGGAGTTGCTGATGAATCTGACAGGGGTAGAGCTTTTTCCGGGAAATTAGGTGCATGAATGTCAGGCAAATGTCTAGTTGTTTTGTTCTGATCCACTCCTTTTAATTTAAGGATTTTTAAAAGGTAGTTAACAATGTATACATGCTCTAGACATCTTATTCTGCAAGTTTAACTTTGAGCATATAATCAAGATAGAATTTTATCTTTGGAAAAGTTTACAGGCATTTTTATGCATTCCATCTTGCTATGAATCATAGTCTTTATGGTTGTTTTGGTGTGACTTTAACATTATCAAATCACTATCAAAACTTTTCAGAACACAACAAACATACACTAAAATTGAAAATAAACTTGCTTGCTTGATATGCCTAGAGGAAATACGTTATTAGATTTTATATTGTGTAGAAATATCAGTTTTCTAGCCAATTTTATTCACTGACTCATTCAATCAGTCATTTACGCTGAGCACTAGAAATTGAGCAGTGACTGAAATATACAGTACAAAAACACCTGCCTTCACGGAGGATAACTCTAGAGGAGAAATTGGCAGTTAAAACAATGTTAAAGAAAATAATATACATGGTGATAAGTGCAATGGCGAAAATATATATAAATCAAGGGAATGTGATAGGACATGGTAAGTTAGGTTTGGGGTGGGGCTTGAGTAGCATTTTAAAGAAGGTGGTCAGGGAAACACTCACTGAGAAGGTAATTGAGCAAAAGCAGGAAGCGGTGAGTGAGGAAAGCCAATATTTCCTGCAAGATCATGTCAAGCAGATGTACTGAGAGGCAGTATATACAGTATTATTTTCAATAGCCAGAACTCGATCACATGGCTGTACCTAATAGCAAAGGGGGCAAGGAAATGCTGTCTAAATCTGTGTGTGGGGGGTGGGGTGGGAGAGAGTGATTTTTTTGAGAGCAAATTATAGTCTCTGCCAAAGGGAACAAAGGAGAAACAGAGACATGAGTTAGGAAGTTAGTTGTTGCTTTTGCCTCGTAGAGAGATGATGATGGCCAAACCACAGTGGTGGCCGTGCATGTAGTGAGGATGGTGCGCCAGAGAATATCCCTAGCTCTTCTTCTTTTTCTTGGCAGAGGGGAGTCAATACTAATAGATGCTACATGAAGTTAACATTCATCCCCTTCCCCAAACTTGATGCTTGAGGCATTTCTTTTAACTGAGCCACTAACAAAAACATAGGTAGGATAAAGATAAATTGTGTAAATGTTAAATAATTTTCTTCAAAAAATAAATGGAAACTAATATAAAATAGTATAAAATATGCTATTAAATATGTATATTTTTTAAAAAAATAGTGATCATATGTTTGAAGTATAAATCTTTAACTTTAGAGATTGTATAGTATCATAAATTTTCAGTTATAAGGGATCTTAAAGGTCAATTTCTTTTCTAAATTTAAACCATTGGTTTTATCTAAGTTGTAAATAAGGGGTTATTTTTTTTTTTAATAACCTGTGTTACTGATTCTTCTTTCTCACTCTTTCATTTTATGAGGATTTAGACATGCCTTTTTAGTGTGAGTATGTATTTCTTCAGTTTTCAATATCATTATAAGCCAGACAATGTGCTATTGATTTGTTCAAGTGATTTTAAATCTCTGGAAAAGTAGCCTTTATCCAATAAATTCTGTGGTAATTAAATTAGATCAGATAACGTGATTGACTTGTGTAACATATGATGTTAAAATTGTGAATCTCCCTTCTCTATTTCAGTATGTCTCAACCTTTTTTTCATTATTCTCCGAGGTCACCTCTCAAGATATTTTTTCCCCTTATCACTACATATTCTATGAGTTTATTACTACTACAGGATATAATCCACACCTCTTTATGTATTGCAGTGCTTGGGAGATCAAAAACCATCGTAATATCTAAGAATTTTGCTCCTTTCCCATGACCACATTTTTATCTCCTAGGAAGCGCTGTTGACCTAGTTGAGGGTGCACGCATGCCCTCTGTAACTAATTGTAATAGTTTTTTTATCAAGCACCAAACAAAATGTGTGAGTGTAGAACCTAGAGCTGGGATCTTTGGGTCAATATCCTAGCTCCATGGTTTAACAGCTGTGTGATCATGAAAGATTAACTCAATATTCTTCAGTTTTCTCAATTTAAAATAAAATTAATAGCACCTAAATTTGTTCAAGTAACACTGACTGCTGTAACAAAACCTCTGAATGCGTGATGTTTCAAATATGAAAGAGTGTATTTCTCACTAAAGTGAATCCCAAAGGGAGTTTTTCCTGGGTGTCAAGTTAGCTCTATGCCAGGTATTGACCCCTTCCATCACGGCTCCACTAACTTTGAGCCCAGACATAGCTTTCAAGATTACACCGAGGTTGGTTTCCAGCCAATCATTAAGACAAGATAATTTAGAATTGCCCCTGAAGTCTTTATGGGCCAATGAGGCAATGGTACACATTACTTCTATCCACATTCTGTGGTTGAGAAATCAGTCTTATAACCACACCTAACTGCCAAGGAATGGGTGATATATCCCGTCTCTGTTTTCAAGGAAGAGATGAAGTTGATTAACACTTTGCCATGGCAGCTATTTTATAGCACTGTGGGAATTATTTAGCTATTTGAATGGCATACAGTTCTTAGAACAGTCTAACACTGCAACTAGATTTTTATAGGAATTTTTTAAGGGTAGGGTATAGAAAATAAGTTTAAATGCTATCTTATGCAGATGAAGGAATTGAAATTTATAGAAATTAAGTATTAATTCCTATAGTGTTATTAAAGTGGAATTGGAATGATGGTCAATCAAAGTGTAAAATCTGTTTTTTTTTCCTCATTATGTTGTACTTTTTTCATTGAGTTTAATTAGTCACTTTTTTTTTCTAAAAGACACTCTCATTCTTTTATTGTCATTGATAAACCAAGGATTACTCAATAAAGTGACATATTTAGACCATTTTCTGAAGTGCTTTGGATTATTATAATGAAGATAAGATGATGGCTCTAATTGTTGAGTTTGTAATTGCTGCGGGTAGAGTTTTTAGTAATATGACAGTTGTAGAATGTTGCAGAGAGATGATAAATAAAAATTAGCCATTTTTTAAAATGGAGATCTTAATACCAAAATGAGAAATAAATTTCTCTGAGATACAGAAAATACTCTAACTAAATAAAGAGATCTTTAAAAATTCTTTGATCTTTTTAATAGTTAGAACTATATAGAACTCTATAAAAATAGATAGCCAACATTTTATCACTTTCCAATTTATTCACTATGTCATCAAGATGATGTCTTTGTATACATTTATTTTTATTCATTATTTTTCTATAGAAATTCTCTGAAGTGTAACAACAATTTCATAGCTGGTTACTTTTTAGAAAGACTATGATAAAACAAAACTGTTAAAAAACAAATAAAAGTACCAAAATATTCTATACCTCTACACCGAATGCTAACCTATTCATGTTTGCTTTTTCTTCTACTAGTCTTCTTCATATGTATGTTTTTCATGTCAGTGATAGAGCATACTTACCAGTTTATAATCTTTGCTGTTTCCTAATATGATTTTGTATTTCTGTGCAGTCTATAAAATGGTCATTTTAAAAATAATCATTTTATTTAATAATAACTTTCTGTTTTTTTTTAAGATTATTTATTTACTTTTTAAAGAGAGGGGAAAGGAGGGATAAAAAGAAGGAGGGAAACATCAGTGTGTGGTTGCCTCTTACATGCCCCCTACTGAAGTCCTGGCCCACAACCCAAGCATGTATCCTGACTGGAAATCGAACCAGCAACCCTTTGGTTCTCAGGCCATTGCTCAACCCACTGAGCCACACCAGACAAGGCTTAATGACTTTTTAAAAATATCACATTGTTTAATATTTTTATTTAACTTTTAAAATTCATTTTTATTATATTTCTTCCATTACCATTTACCCCCCTTATACTTCCCTCCCTCCCTCAATCACCACACTGTTGTCCATGTCTATGAGTGTCTTTCTCCTTTTTGCTCCATCCCCCACCCCTAACCGCTACAGCCCCAGAGCTCTCAGTCTGCCCTCTATGAGTCTGTCTCTATTTTGCTGTTAGTTCAGTTGGTTCATTAGATTCCACATAGGAGTGAAATCATATGGTATTTGTCTTTCTCTGACTGGCTTATTTCACTTAGCACAATGCTCTCCAGGTCCATCCAGGCTGTCACAAAGGGTAAAACTATCTTCTTTTTTATAGTTGAGTAATATTCCATTGTGTACATGTCCCATAGTTGTGTCATCCACTCATGCATTATTGATTGACACTTGGGCTGCTTCCATAGCTTGGTGATTGTAAGTAATGCTGCAATTAACATAGGGGTACTTATGTTCTTTCAAGTTAGAGTTTTGGGTTTCTTCAGATAAATTCCCAGAATTGGAATTGTTGGGTCAAAAGGCAGGTCCATTTTTAATTTTTGGAGGTATCGCCATACTGCTTTCCACAGTGACTGTACCAATCTGCATCCCCACCAACAGTGCAAAAGTTTTCCCCTTTCTCCACATCCTGGTCAGGACTTGTTTGTTGACTTATTGATGATAGCCATTCTGCCAGGTGTGAGGCGATAGATAGTTCATTGTGATTTTAATATGCATTTCTCATATGATTAGTGACATTGAGCATCTTTTCATATGTCTATTGGCCTTCTGTATGTCCTTTTTGGAGAAGTGTTTATTCAGGTTCTTTGCCCATTTTTTAATTTGATTGTTTTTTTGGTGTTGAGTTTTATCAGAATGTTCTCTTATGCTGTTGTATCATTGGTCACATTTAGGCAAACCATTTTTTTTCTTCTCATTACTAATTCTCATATGTAGACTTTCTTTTTAGCACTATTAGTAAACATAGGTTGAGAAGTTACTTTTTATTTGCATTAGTGTGACATTTTGGCTTAATTCCAGCTCTATTCCTCCTCAAATTTCTTCCTATCTTTTTAAAATTTTAATTTCTGCTTGTGTCTCTTTCTAGCTACAGTTGTCATTCATGGTCTTTCTTGGGTGATCTTCTTCATTGTAATCTTAAGTAAGTCTGTTCTATTTCTAAACATCCTCAATCAACTTTAGCGTTCTGATAAAATTCTGTTTTTATCTTTAGACAAGATCACCTGGATTGCACTATTTATGATTCCTTTGCTTATACATTGATTATATTCCAGAATTTCATAATCCAATATTTTGTAGTGCTCTATAGGTATAACATGCTGGATTACTGATAAAAGTCATCCAGAAGATAAATGATGAATGATGATAACAGATACAACTGTAAAAGGTTTTTCACATTCCTTCAAATATAATGCATATAAAGAGATAAAATTAATTTACATTGAATTAGATTTAAAACAGTGTTGGAATTAATATTCTTGGGATAAGAAAATCTAATTTTAACAGTATAGAGTTTTAAAAATTAAAGGCATGGGACATATATCAGAACCTTAGTTCTTATTTCAACCTAAAGATCTCATAAAACATTGATCTTAAAGCTTTAAAAGTTTTATCATTGCTTTCTGGTATTGGTTTATTATTATTGTTGTTATTATTAGTTTGACACAATTAAAAATTTACTCTATGAAAATTTGGTAGTTATAATGCCATTCACCAATTATATCCAAATTTTCATTTTCTGGGCACATGAAAGGATTATGCTTTTGTCCCCCTCGTTGGTATGTTAGGACTATATGATTGAGTTAACCAGTACATTTGGACAGATACAGCATATGCTACTTCTGGTCAGATTTCACTGGCAGGGAAAGATTCTTTGGAGTTCATTTTTTCTCTGATACCACAACTAGCCACTTTCACAGAGAGTGACTGCTTGGTCAACAACATTGATCTCAATACACATATAGGACAAGTGAGAAGTAAACCGTTTTTATTTAAGTCAACATTGTGATTTTGGGATTGTTTGTTACTACAGCACAACCAATCATATTCTGTTCATTACAGGAAAGTCAGTTCTTGCTTGATTTGACTATATACCATTTGCTGATCTAATTAGTCCTAGCTGGAATTCATGCCAAATGATAAATGAAGAATTCTGATTTCAAATTATTTTTTTTCAGTTGTAATCTCAGTGGGAAAAGGTGGTTTGGTTAATTTGCCCCTATGATTGATTCTCTGACAAGTTAATTTTATAGCTTCTTATTTTGTAATGTAGATTACATTGCTTTCATACATTTCAGAATTAATATGTGTCTTCTGCATAGCAATATTTCATTTGCAGAATAAATGTTGGTTGGATAAATTAATGACTGCACACCTGTTGCTTTTATTTTTTAGTTTAATTGTATAGATATCCACACATTTATCAGGAATTCTCAATAAACAAATCTCTAATTGATTCCTGTATGAGAATATCCTGGGCATGTATTATTTTGGTGAGTATATTCTGACATATTATTCATAGGAAAACTTATTTTGACACCATGTTGCAGTGTGTACTCATTTGATATATCTACATATTCCTTAAAACATTAACTATAATTGGAATATATATTAATATATTTTTATTCCAAATGCATTGAGAAGATCTTTCTTTTTTAAAAAAAGATTTTATTTATTTATTTTTAGAGAGAAGGGAAAGGAGGAAGAATGAGAGAGCAAGAAACATCAATGTGTGGCTGCCTCTCAAGCACCCTCCACTGAGGACCTGGCCTGCAGCCCAGGCCTGTGTCCTGACTAAGAATCAAACTGGTGACCCTTTGGTTCACAGGCTGGCAATCCACTGAGCCACACCAACCAGGGGCTAGATCTTTCTTTTTATGGCAGCACTACTTTGAATTCTTTTGGAGGGTCAAGATTTATTTTATCCTTATTAATAATTAAGATGTACCCTGGCTGGCATAGCTCAGTGGATTGAGCACGGGCTGTGAACTGAAGTGTCACAGGTTCGATTCCCAGTCAGGGCACATGCCTGGGTTGCAGGCCATGGCCCCCAGCAACCGCACATTGATATTTCTCTCTCTCTCTTGCTCCCTCCCTTCCCTCTCTAAAAATAAATAAATAAAATAAAAAATAATTAAGATGTTATAAAATACTTAAAGTAAAAATCCACATTATATTTACACCAGAATTAAACTTATGATTGCAGTGAATATAATATATTATTGAATCAGAGTTGTGGCTCTAATATAATTTATCATTACAAAATATTTCCAATAATTTTTCCTGGATAAGAGTTCAGAGTGGTAAAATAATATAATCTTTATTTTTGAGATTTAAACACTTGATTCCAGAAATATAAAACCTAAAGTAGAGGCTATATTAGTTGAGTGAAGGTTCTGTAACAAAGAACCTATAAACAAAGACTAATATCTTATAAAGTTTGAAAGTTTTTTTTTCCTGTCCTGGAAAAAAAAATAACTGAAAGGAGAAGCTCACTGCCAAAAAGAGGCATGTCAAGGCTGAACCTATGGATAGGGCCAAGTTTCTTTTCAAGAAGTTCATGTTAAGTCTTTTGGGAAAGTTGGTATAAGAATAAGGCTTCAGTATTCGTGTCACTCTCATCATACTGGCTGAAATGATGAAATGAAAATTAATGAGGACAAGGGAAAAAACCCATATCAGCCTGGAATAATATGCCACAGGCTTTTAGTGTATACAGAACACATAGACTCTTTGAAATAAAGTAATATGAGTAACTTACTAACCTCCTTAGTGAGAAAGCTCTCATTCAGTTAGTAAGCCAAAGGAAAGAATACTGTTGGCTGAATACCTAAGAGCGTGGAATAAGAGGTGGGACCTAAAGGTAAGAATGGGCTATGGTCTAATGAGGACCAATCCTTTGGAACCCATTTTACTATTATGTATTTGCAACACTTTAATCATAACCATCATTTGCTGAGGGAATAAAAAACATTTTCAGAAACATTGAGACAGAAGTAGCTGCTCTTTTGTTTGCCTACAGAAAAGTTTCTCAAAAGTCTACCATACCATAATATGATATTAAGAAGGTTGGAAAAATTTACATGTAAAACAGCAAGGACTGAATGTTAAGCCATTTAAATGTTCATTTAATACCCCATGACATTAGTTAATATAGTCAAAAGAAGTGAAAATATAATACATTAAAAAGAAAGCTTATTAATGGTTATTAAAGATGAGGAAGTCATAAGAATACAGTATATCCAACAAAATAAATATAAGTGCTTATCTACAGGTATTATGTAAACATTTTATGTGTATAAGCTTATTTAATCATCAGATGTTTTTATTTATTATTATTTCCCTTTTGAATACCAAGAAAAATATCTACCAGAAACCCACTTTAAATATAAAGATATGTGTATATTAAAAGTAAGTAGATGTATTTAAAAAACATGCTATTCTAACACTAATCAAAAGAAAGCAGCAGTAGCTGTATTAATTTCAGGTAGAGCAGACTTCAAAGTACTGAAACTTATAAAGGATAAAGTAGGATCTTGCATACGATAAAGGAGTCGATTCTCCAAGAAGACATACAATTCTTAACATGTATTTGCCTAATGATAAAGCATCAACCTAGATGAGGAAAAATTTATAGAACTGCAAGGATAATTACATGAATTCATATAGTGGTGGGAGATATTGCTACCCCTCTATCAAAAATGGACATATTCAACAGCAGTATATCAGTAAGGATGTGGTTAAACTCAACAACACTATCAATCAACTGAATATAATTCACATCTACAGACTATTTTATCCAGTAACAGCAGAACTCACATTTTTCTCCAGCTCACATGAAACATTCACCAAGATAGACCACATTCTGGGTTATTAAACACATTTTAAATTTAAAAGAATAGAAATTATACAATGTCTGCTCTGAGACCGCAGTGGAATTAAACTGGAAATCAGTAACAGAAAGACTTTGAAAATTCAAAAATACATGGATGGCTAATAAACAGTTCACTTTTAAATAACTCATAAGTCAAAGAAGAAATCTCAAGAAAAATTTAAAAATAGTTTAAACTGCCCTGGCTAGTGTGGCTCAGTGAATTAAGTGCTGGGCAAACCAAAGGGTCACTGGTTCAATTCTCAGTCATGGCACATGCCTGGGTTGTAGGCCAGGTCCCCAGTAGGGAGTGCACAAGAAGGCAACCACACATTGATGCTTCTCTTCCTCTCTTTCTCCCTTGCTTCTGCTCTCTATAGAAATAAATAAATAAAAATCTTTAAAACATAGTTTGAACTAAATGAAAATAAAAATATGACCTCAACTATTATGACATCAAGTATATATTGCTAAATTTAAAAAGGTAATGTGAAAAGACTACATACTGCATGATTATAACAATATGACACTCCAAAAGGTCAAATCTATGGAGACCCCAAAAAATCAATGGTTGAAATGAACCAATCAACATTTAATTGACTCAGTTGCTCATAATATATGCTACTTTGATCTGTGAATGTTGGACCTGAAGAAACAAAAGAAACAAATCTACTGAATTTCAAAGGCTGGTAATTTCCCTCATATACTTACAGGTATTACTTAAAACAAAATATGCCTTTTTCATTGCACTGTATCCATTAACTTACTGAAGTCTTCCTCAATATTACCTCTGTTATGTAAATGCCATATATATGAATTTATCTAATTGAGGGTAATACTATATCTTATTAATTTTGTAATAAGGATCTTTCATCTATAGTATTCGAGTCATCTTATTTGATGTTCTAAATTCTTACCACAGTAAAACACTATCATTCAGGAGTATACTTTCCTTGAAATGGCTGTATTTTGAATTTTCTGTTTATATAAATCTCAACTCTATATAGCAGCTAACTTATGCAAGTTGGCGGATTATTGTTAGTAATTACCAATGGATTTTTTAGAAAGTTATTTTAATTTTTTAGATCATTTTAAAATTTATCAAATTATTATGTGTTCTTCCAGTACCCATCATAAATTTACAGCATGGTGCATAAACATCAGGTTACAAAAAAAAAAAAAAAAAGACGTATGAGGACTATGTGTTTTACCCAAAGACATTTTATAAATATACATAAAAAAGAGAACATATTGCTAAATAAAAAATACTTTCTGTTGCATGTTTCAGAAGCACTTTTATTCAAGTCTGCTTAATGAGTAAAACTTGAGTGAACATCTGCTTAAGACTGTTTCATTTAAAGCACAAATGGGTTTTACTTTCCTTGGGAGAATAACCATGTCTTTAAAATAATCTAAATACAATTGCATTGTAATGAGTTTATATTTCTTTCCTTCTTAAACTATTTTTTACTTTTAAATCAAATTTGAAAAACTATGAGGTAATCATTAACATGGTTATTAGCTATTTTATATTTTTAAATATAACTAGGAGGTGTAAAAAATAGTTCATGCCACTGAAAGATATTTACTGTTCAATTTTTACCAGTATTCTCTATTAACACATAACAGATTAGAAATGTAATCTACAAGTAATTATAAATCTTGTTATAAACAATTTTGTTTCATTTTCCATATCCAGATATCTACAAAGATGCTAAAATTACAGACTGATACGTAGATAATTTATTTTCATTTCTTTTTAGATATTATATATATATATATGTATATATAAAATATCTTTCTCAGGGTTTCAGTCAGAAAACAGCATTCTAGTATCTTGTGTATGAAATTCATTTATTCAACTTATTCTGTTTGTTAAAAATCTATTTAAAAAAAAACTTGAATTACAGCCACTTACTTTTGACTATGTCTCTTTGTCTTTCCCTTATACCATGTTATTTGATATTTTTTGTACATTTTCAGTTAGTGTACTCTGGCAGCATAAGTGGAGGTTGATGGCCTCCTTGTCAGTTATACACAAATTTTCCCGTCCTCGCCATATGAGTCTGTGCTCCCACAGTAAAGGCTGTAGGACCCAGGTTAGAGTTGGCTGTTAAGGGAGGGTAAATGATAGCACCCAGGTAAAAGCACATTAAAAAGAAGTTCTAGCTTTAATCTTTTTCTTAAACAAGAGAGCATTTATTAAAGCAGAGAGCATTTTGATGATTGTCAGACAAGAGGGGCTGTGGGGGAATGGGTGGAGAGGTGAGGAGATTAAGAAGTATAAATACGTAGTTACAGAATAGCCATGGGGATGTAAAAAGTACAGTATAGGAAATGGAGCAGCTAAAGAACTTTTATGTATGACCCATGGACATGAACAAATGTGGGGATTGCCTAAGGGAGTGGGGGGGTTGCTGTATGGAGGGGGCACAGGGGGAAAATCAGGACAACTGCAATAGCATAACCAATAGAATACAATTTTACAAAGCTCTAGAATTATCATAGGGATCATTGTGTAATATTTATCAAATCACTATGAAATATACCTGAAACTAAAATACTACATGTCAATTAAAAAACTGAATTTCTCAAAAACTGTACTTGAACATTCATTTAAATAAAAAAAAGAAAAAGAAAAAAAAACTGAATTTCTCCTTATATGTCTAAGCTAGTGTCCAGTTATCAGTTTGTTATTATTTTTTCTTAAAATAAAAATAAAATGATTGTTTTATATTTTATTATTTAAATAGAACAATTTAGTTAGATTTAAGCTGCTTCATTTTAACATCTTGGCTGTTAACTACCAGTCTGGAAATATTCTAGTTTATTGAATATTAAATGGATGTTGTTTTGCAAATTCTAATTTATTTTGTTCTCCTGCTTTCCTTTTTATAATTTCCTTACTTAGCCTACAAGGATTGTTTTTTTCCATCATCTTGGTTTTTTTGATTATAGTTTATATTCAATATTACTTTATATTAGTGTCAGGTGTACAATGCAGTGGCTAGACAATCATGTACTTTACAAAGTGTCCCCCCGATATTTCCAGTACCCACCTGGAACCATACATAGTTATTACAATGTTATTGAATCTATTTCCCATGCTGTACTTTACATCCCTGTGACTATTTTGTGACTACCAATCTGTCCATCTTAATCCCTTCACCTTTTGCACCCAGGCCTCCAACCCTCTTCCCTCCAGCAACCATCAGTCTGTCCTCTGTATCTATGAATCTGTTTCAATTTACAAGGGTTATTTTTTTTCATTTTTTAATATATTTTATTGATTATGCTATTACATTTATCCCATTTCCCTTCATTCCTCTCCACCCTGCACACCCTCTCCCACCCACATTCCCCCCCTTTAGTTTGTGTCCATGTGTCAGAAGTTCTTTAGCTTCTACATTTCCCATACTATTCTTGCCCTCCCCCTGTCTATTTTCTACCTACCATCTATGCTACTTATTCTCTGTACCTTTATCCCCTCTCTCCCTACCCCACTCCCCTGTTGATAACCCTCCATGTGATCTCCATTTCTGTGGTTCTGTTCCTATTCTAGTTGTTTGCTTAGTTTCTTTTGGTTTTGTTTTAGGTGTGATTGTTAATAATTGTGATTTTGCTGTCATTTTACTATACATGTTTTTTTTTATCTTCTTAGGTAAGTCCCTTTAACATTTCATAAAATAAGGGTTTGGTGATGATGAACTCCTTTAACTTGACCTTATCTGAGAAGCACTTTATCTGCCCTTCCATTCTAAATGAAAGCTTGGCTGGATAGAGCAATCTGGGATGTAGATCCTTGTCTTTAATGACTTGAGTACTTCTTTCCAGCCCCTTCCTGCCTGTAAAGTCTCTTTTGAGAAATCAGCTGACAGTCTGATGGGAACTCCTTTGTAGGTTACTGTCCCCTTATCTCTTGCTGCTTCTGGGATTCTCTCCTTCATTTTTACCTTGGCTAATGTAATTATGATGTACCTTGGTGTGTTCCTTCTTGGGTCCAACTTCTTTGGGACTCTCTGAGGTTCCTGGACTTCCTGGAAGTCTATTTCCTTTGCCAGAATGGGGAAGTTCTTCTTCATTACATATTCAAATATGTGTTCTATTTCTTGCTCTTCCTCTTCCCCTTCTGGTACCCCTATAATTTGGATGTTGGAACGTTCAAAGATGTCCTGGAGGTTCCTAAGCTTCTCCTCATTTTTTTGAATTCTTATTTCTCCATTCTTTCCTGTTTGGTTGTTCCTTTCTTCCTTCTGGTTCACTCTATTGTTTTGAGTCCCAGTTTCCTTCCCATCACTATTGATTCCCTATGCATTTTCCTTCATTTCTCTTATTGTAGCCTGCATTTGTTCATCTAATTTGTGACCAAAATCAACCAATTCTGTGAGCTTCCTGATCATCAGTGTTTTGAACTGTGCATCTGATAGGTTGGCTATTTCTCGGTCACTTAAAAGGATGGGTTCTGGGGCTTTGATCTGTTCTTCTGTTTGAGCCATCTCTCTCTCTCTGTCTCTCTCTCTCTCTCTCTTTTTTTTTTTTTTTTTTGGTCTGGTGGCACCTGTTACAGTAGGGGGCAGAGCCTTAGGTGTTCACCAGGGCGGGGCACCCCAGTCACTGGGTTGTGACGTTGTATATGGGGGCGGGGTCGAGAGGGAACAATGGCAGTTGCTTTCTTCTCCATGGGACCTCAGTCCCTTCTGCTGCTTCTCCCAAGCAAACTGGGCCCCTCTGGTGCCAATTCCCATGTGGGTGGACTTGTGCATGCTGTGGGACCCTCCAAGGACCTCTCCTGTGAGGCAGGGCGTCTCTCCCTGCGCCTCAACTCTCACAGGCCTCTGTAATCAGTGTCCCAAGGCTGTATTTCCCAGCACTGGGATCCTGAATTGCGCACACTGCCTTGCTTTACAATCGCCGCCTCACTGGGTCTGCCGGGTGCCGCCCCTCTGCCGGGGCCTGCCAGCTGCCTCAAGCGCACTCAGGGTCCACCCGCTTCGTTCTTGCACGCCCCAGATGCCTTATGCACCCTCGGATGCCTTATGCACCCGGTCCCAACTCTGCTCTCCGAGCTGCGACCCGCGCCCAGCTGCCCGACTCCGCCCCTCCTACCGGTCTGGATGAACAGGTCTATTTCAACTTCTTGGTTGTCCGACTTCCATTTAAATCAATTTTCTGTCAGTTCTGGATGTTATTCTGTTTCTAAATTGTTGTTGTTCCTATCTTGGTTGTGCGTGGAGGTATGGTGCGTCCACCTATGCCTCCATCTTGGCCGGAAGTCACTACAAGGGTTATTTTAAACCTGAGTTTTCTCTTGGCCAAGTCACATCCTGACTAACCTTAGTGGTTTTTCTATATATCGAGATATGGAAACCTATGTAAATATTCAACAAAAGTGTTATTTTGCAGCATACTACAGCACTTGTTATCAGTGGAACCCTGGCTGAGATACTTATAGTCTTATTTTACAGTCATCAACCCTTCGGACCCTCTTGGATTGCATCCTGAGACCTGGCATTCTTCTATATTCTGTAATGCTTACAGTGAGTCCAGAAGATACTATATTGTATCCTAGAAACAGTAATTATATTAACTAACAGGGATCAAAAAGAATTATTAATTTTTACCTTGTATATTGGCGGGAAAAGTACAGCAACAAATCTGCACAAGTACAGGAAATACTCTAAGACAAAGATTTTATAAAGGCTAACATTGCTACAGTTATCTTTCCCTGACTTCAGTGATGCCAGGTCTCTGAAGTCAAAGTGACATTTTAACTTCAGTTTCAATGTTATATGAAACACTGACTGAAACAACAATAATCTTAAAGTAAAATTGAAATATGAATCATAATTAAAAATGAAATTTAAGCATACTTTCATGGTATCTGCTGTGATTGTTATATATGAGCAAAATGGAATATTTGAATTTCTGATTTGTAGTTATTTGAAAAAATTAAAATACACTTTACCACAATGTAAAGTTTTAAAAGATATTTTATAGTTATTTGAACGTGTTTATGGTATTTTCTCTCGTTTGTAAATCCCAAGAGACTAAAAGTTCATGTTTCCATATTTAAGTGGTGGCTGTGGTGGATTGACCCTCACCTTGCACTTCCCAGGCTTTCCGTGTGCTGCAGAGGCTGGGAAGTTAATCAGCTGCGTTTCCCAGAACCTCCTGAAGCGTGTTGAGTTCTGTGTGTAACTTGGGCTCTGCCAATTAGATCTGCTTAAGTGAATCTTGGAAGGTGGAAAGGATTGTTAGGGTATGTATCTGAGGTTTTTCTTATGATGAATGCCTGGTAGAGTTACCTAATATCTCTAGGGTAACCTTCCAGAATCACGGTTTCCTTGATCAGAGCTGCGTCCTCATCATAACGTGCTCATTCCACCTAATCGTGGCCATCTTCTGGGTTACAGAAGATGCATCGACTCCTTGGGTTGTCTGGTTCTGTGGCAAAGCCTTCGTAATTTTTCTGTTAAATGCAGAGGGCAACAAATGAACAAACAGGAAAAACAAAAACCCATAGACACAGACAAGAGCATGGGGATTAGCTTAGGGAAGAGAGGAGGCTGAGAGAGATAGAAAAGCAAAAAGGGAGTCACATATAAAGTGATGAAAGAGTTCACTTTGGGGAGTGGGCACACAGTGTGATATACAGATGCTGTAGCATAGAACTGTACACCTGACACCTATGTAATTTTATTAACCAATGTCACCCCAACAAATTTAATAAAAAAATAAATAAACTCATGCAACCTATCATTTGTTTTTTCCAGACTTCATATGATTCTCACAGTCATTTAAGGTTTCATAATGTATTTTTCTACTTATATAGTAGCAGAGTATGTCCTCTGCACTAGAACCAATCAAAATTTTTACAATATTTTAAATTTTGTTATTTCACTTGTTAAATATTTGATGAGAGAAACATATTCATATGGTAATACTAACTAAAAATAGAGGTGATCCTGTGGCAAACAGTGGAAATTCCCTGGCTCCCGCATGCCTACCACTAATCCTGTAGCTAGAGACAATCACTTGTAAATGGTTTGAAGTTTTATTCTTTGGCTGGTTGCTTCATCCTCTGAAAAATGGGAGAATTGTAACAATCTTGATTTGCTCATGTCCCACATGTTCTATTGATTTTCTCCTACACTATATTTATACTCCTTCCTATGTCTTTTGCCCATAACCAGCCAATATAGTTACAATATATAACCAATATAGTTACATCACTGTTTTTATTCTGTTATTGATTATTTTTGTAACTTAAATATATATCTATACTTTTATCCCCGTCCATAAACTCTAGAAATTACATTTTGAGTCTCCTCTTTGTAAGATAAGCATACCATCTCTACTCTTATCACTTAGCACCACCCCAGCCCAGCTCTTCCCTGATTCCTTTCCCTCTATTACTCCGCTCTCCCTTCTGTATTTTTTCTGTGGTAATAAGTATAATGATTATAGTAAATAGCACATTTTATTTCTCTTAAAACTTTCTATTGAACTCCAAAGTGTTTTAAGCTTTCTTTAAACATCTATTGATTTGATAATGATGGGTTTTTTCCTCCTATCAGATTGTTGCTGATTTTGTTAGCTCTGCTCACAGTCATTCAGTACCTGATCTTTCAAATCAGAAGTTCCATTTTCGTTTGTTCTCAGCGGAAAGTCCTCTTCTGCCTCAGTTTGTTATTTGCTGTTCTCTTCATCTTTTCCTCTGCTTTGTGTTTTATGAAGCACCAGGAACTACAAAGTATGCTGCGACATAACTAATTATATTTGGCAAAAAAAAAAGAGAGAGTAGGCAAATGCTTTATTTTGGGTTTCTAAATCCTAGGAAGTCACTACTTTATTACCTTTATTTAGTTTTCAGTAGGATAACTTCAGGGAAAAACAAACAGAGATGTCTTGTTCCCTATTTTGTCCGATAATTGAAAGTTTGTAAGCCATAATTTTATGTTCACAGGTTATTTCTTCAAAATATTTTAATGTGTACTTATTTGTTTGAAGCTCATCAGCCAATTCTGTGCTAACTTGCAGAGATATTTTTCCCATCTTATGTCATTTAGCTTAGCATTCTCTTTCTCTTAAGCGAAGGCAGTTTGACACTTAATATTTCAATGGATTTTTTTCATCATGCCTCCAGATTATTTATAATCATACATGGTATTTCCAAGATAATATTTATATATTTGTACATGAATTATATTCATATTAGTATGACAAATATTAGGGTATAAAATCAGATAAAGGGTATTAGTTTCTCACAGTATTAGCTTTCGAGGATGCTGAAGTCCCAGTAAGGTCAGGTATGGAGGGAACAGAAAACTGGGAACAGATGGATCGAGAGTCAGGTACTTCCCCCTCATGCTGGTGGAACCAGTCCTATCGGAAGTGACAGCAATACGGATGACAGTGTTCAGTGCAGATGTAATGTGGCAGCAGGTTCTCTAGGGCAAGTGTGGCTACTTGTAGATGGAGTCGTGCCGGCATTGTCATTGCAGATGGTGTGAGTGATTTGCACTTGACCAGAGACAGAAAGATGTGTGTGGTCTTAGGCAGAAGGGGATGTCAAGCCATGGTCAGGCGATCAGGAGCCAGGAAGGTGTTTTACCTTTTACGGAAAGGCAGAAACAAAAGTACAATTCAAGTTACACATTCTAGCCATAGTGTAGTCAAGAAAAGGTGCAGCACAGAGGTATCTTGGGAGTTTATCTAACCTAGTATTTATCAGAATGTGAGCTATCATGTTTCCCTGGAGTTCTAACTAAAGATTCAGATCCTTAATCTATTCCAATTATAAAGCCACAGATAGGATTCAGTAATCTAGATTGAACTACCTGGGAGATTCTGGAGATTCTTAAAATTTGGGAACTTTCATCTCTAAGCAAACAAGATGCTGAGTTGAAGACAGGACAATAAATTCCCCTTGGCGCAGGGATTAAGGCCAGTCTTTCTAATCCACTGTCAGCCTTTTAGGTACGGGCAAGGAGTGCAGTGGCGGTGCCTGTGGTTTGAAAGCATTTATATTGTCTGTGGAGGGGAGCTGGAAGGAGGTGGGGCTGAGAAGGGATTACTCGGTTGCTTTGTTTTCTGCACTGGTTGAAGATGTAAACAAAATATGAAAATACATTTTAGCTCCACCTTATTCTACTTTGTTTTCCATAACAAGTACTTAAAATTATATCAATAGATGTAGCTTCATAATCAGTGTAAGACAATGCATGTGTGAATGCATGTGTGAATGCATGTGTGAATGCATGTGTGAATGCATGTGTGAATGCATGTGTGAACATATTAAGTGTATTACAGTTTACGAGGTCTAACTTCCCTTTGTAAACTATATGGACATGAAAATCTATTTTTTCTTTAATAAATATGAGAGCTAGACTAGTCTTCAATTAGTCAAACATAAGTTTTAAATGGAATATTGAAATAAAGTAAGGTTTCACAGCTAAATGACTATCTGATGAATGGAAGCAAGCATGGCAGTTGGATTAAATCACCGGGAGGGTGCTTAGCTGCATTAAACTGTAGGGGCTGAGGAGATGTTAAGAAATGGGATTTTGAGTTCACCTGCAGACTCTTTGAAGGCAACTCACAAGAAATAGTTGATAGTAATATTATGCTGGTGCCACTTGAGTGTTCTCCTGGAGGTTGTAATCCAGTGTTGGCAAACCTGCAATGACTATTCCAAGAAAATTCCAGGTTTTCATTTTTGACTCTGGATATGTGTAAAAGGCGTTGAGAAATAATACACAAACTGGGCATAGCAATGCAATGATAAAAGCAAGTTTTGTTTTAATAGTATTAAATTTTGATCTTTCTAATGACATCATGACATGTTATAAGAACACTTACTATGATTGACAGTTTGTTTTGTTTTTTGATGTTTTTTGTTTTTATAGTTATAATATCTGCTAATCTTTCAAATAGAAAAAGGTTTTATTCCATTATTATAAATGTATATATCATAGCTTGATTAAGAAGTGAAAAATAGTGGAATTTTTAAATTAAAATGTAAATATTTGTATCTAGCTATTCAAGGTAAATATTTTAAAATAGTTTTCTATGAATAGCACTTTGAATACAAATGTGAATTCCATAAATATTTGTATAATGGAATGTCAAAATATAATTTTGATTGTGAATTTTGAAAAGAGTCTGGTAGAACCGTCATTTCTACTCTGAAGTATATAGATAACATAACAAAGTTCATTTGTGCACATGAGAATATATTATACGTAGTACCATTTTTGGTGAAAGAAAATGAAACTTTTCCTTTTTTAAATCATTTCATTTTTTTAAAGATTGTATTTATTTACTTTAGACAGAGGGGAAGGGAGGGAGAAAGAGAGAGAAACATCAATGTGTGCTTGCCTCTCACACATCTTCTACTGGGGCCCTGACCCTCAACCCAGGCATGTGTCCTGACTGGGAATCAATCCTGTGACCCTTTGGTTTGCAGGCCAGTGCTCGACCCACTGAGCCACACCAGCCAAGACCTAATCGTTTCATCTTAATGTGCTTCAGGAACTGTCCTAGGCATAGGGAACAGAGTTGTGAAGAAGACAAAGGGTTTGCTCTGGTAGACTGGGTATTCAGATGAGGGAGATAGAATAAACAAGTCAGTAACAATTACAGACTGATGTGATGATGACTCAGATGACAGTTGTCACAGTGGTGCTAATGATGTTGGGCTTTCATGGACGTAAAGATGCGTGTGATATCATTGCATGCGATACACAACTAATAGAGAGGGATTTATCATAACTGAATCCAGCTGTAAAGGGTGCAAATTCATTTTTCTCTTCCGAATCTCAAGTGCATCTCTATGATACCCTGAAAGACTCAGAGCTATTGCTCTTACGTGTCACAGAAATGTTAGTTAGGTGACCTGTGAGTTCATGAAGTCGATCAGTGGGATGATATGTTTACAAAATTCTGACTTTATTAAAGGAGAAAGTAATAACAGATTTTCAAATAGTTACAAGGCTGTTTTCCTCCTCTCACCTCATTTCTCCATCCCTTTGCCAACGAGGGGTGTTTTTTCTATTACAGTTTCTGTGACAGCACGGGTGATTGCTTGGAATGGTCTCTCTTTTTACTTTGTTCCATTGCCTCACACTGCTTTGCAGTGCTTATATCAGTGTGGGTAACACTGGGCATGCTCAGGGAAACAACAAAACTGAATAAATTCAAATGGCAGTTACTGGATATGAGAATAATCTGCAAAAGACAATTAATTGACAATGAACTATAGTGCAGCCTTAGATTCACATTTTGTAACCTGGTAGATTATATACTGTATTCCAAATATTGTTTCAAACTCTCTGAAAAATAGAAAAACTAGGGTAGAAATAACTTCTAGGAACTTATTTTATTTAGGTAGCTAAATTGTTTCATTTTTAGGGTTGGCCTCTCTCTGAATTCCATTCTGGTGTTATAACCTTGAAAAAAAGCAAAATATTTGAAACTGCTGGGAGGAAATTGGATTACTCCCCCAAAAGCCAGCATCAACCAAAGGAAAATAGACACAATTGTAAAATTATAAAGTATGGAATTATAAATGATTTAAAATCATAAACATTATATAATATAGTCAATATTTTAATAAATTTATTGCCATCTAAAACATTTCTGTATAACTTTTACACCTTAATGTTTCATTTCTAAAAGGATACTCATTCTGAGAAGAAAAACTATTTTCAGAACGGAAGTCTGGGCAGTCATCATGACGGTTATAAATGCTCACCTTGGGCAAAGGTCCCTGCTCCCTCACCGCATTTGAAGTGCGCCTTTCTTACCTTTCCCCGGCCTTTTCTTTTACTGTCATTGAAGCAGATGGAAAGCAAACAACAAACAGCAAGCCAACAAAATACAAAAATAAAAGAGCAAACCAGAACAGTCAGTGACTCTTTGATCAGGTTTAGAAGAATGGAGGTAGAAAAAGTAAGCAGGTTTGCAGTTGGAGAATCCCTTCATATCCTCTAGAGATTTTATATATATAGGTATTATTTTTTACTTGGCTGAGCCCTCTCAAATATCTCCAATACACAGGCATACCTCGTTTTATTGTACTTCACTTTATTGCACTTCACAGGTGTTTTGTTTTTTTTTAATAAACTGAAGTTGAGACCTTCTTCCAATAAAAAGATTATGACTCGCTGTATTGCGATATTCGCTTCATTCCGGTGGTCTGGAACTGAACTTGCAATATCTCCGAGGTATGCCTGTACTCTCATCTTTTTCCTTCCTCCAAAAGTCTTATCTCAAAAATGCAAGCCTCTCTGAAATTAAGACTTTAACTTTGAAATTAAGACAAATGAAGGGAGTCATGGTAGCTTTCAGTTAATTCAGAAGGATTGCTCTAACAGGGAAGGGTAGCAGAGCTCTATTTCTGGTAGTGATGGAAGTCTGATGGTGTTGATGTTAACTCTTTCGTGGTTGGAGCTGTTAATGGAGAAAGAAGAAACTTGAATGAGGAGCTGTATAGGTACAGCTTTGGGACAGAGGGGTCGGGGCAGAGAGATGCTGAGAAATTTGGAAGTGCTGTTCAGTAAATGTGAACAACTCAAAGTCAAATGAGAGGGATTATAACATGTGCTTGGAACGGAAGTTCTTTGGACTGAAGTTCTTCGGCCTTAACATTACATTTAAGGTTCCTTAGCTATCATGTGCATGGAATTCTGTAATCAGGGCTCTGAAAAACGAAATGACTCGCATGTGGACTTTATACTAGGCTGCTTATTACATGATTCCATTTACATAAAATGTTCAGCATAGGCAAATTCACAGATACAGAAAGTGGTTGAGTGGGTGGCAGTAGTAGTGTGTTGGGCGTGCCTGGGGAGGGGACAGAGGGCATGGGGAATAGGGACTGACTCTAACATCTTGGGTTTTTCTTTTTGGGGTGATAAAAATGTTCTGGAATTAGATAGTGGTGATATTCACAACCTTGTGAATGTACTAAAAATAACTGCATGCACTTTAAATGGTGAATTTAATCATGTATCAGTAAGAAGAAATCCAGTCATTGGTTGGAAACTGTGCAGTTGTTTCAGTCAGTGGCTCAGCTGAGCTGCAGAGAAAGCGCCGAGCTGTCAGGTTCAGACAATTAAAGCAATAAACCAAACTGAAAGAGTTAAGCCTTTAATCTCTTACTATGACAGTATAAACAAGAGCCTAAACCAGAGAAAGTATGAACTCCCCCTGTTCCATTTGCCTCACGGTTGAAGGCGAGGTGGATCAGGGCAGACTTGGGGTGTCATCGCACTGTTGAGGGAGCCCCAAACGAAGGCTTCATCAATGTTATGAACCTGGGGTGGGGTTGTGGAGGTCAAGGGGGAAGTGCTAGGAGTGGAAAAGTTCAAGTACAGGGTACCAAGTCAGTTGGGGAAATATGTCCTTAAGGTTTCCCTTCCTTATCTGCCCCTTCTCTTTCCACCCAATAAGAAGGCATCATCAGAGATGCTTGAAGAAGACGTCAGACTAAGGACTCAGATAGAGACAACTAGGAATGAAGATACCTGGCTAGAAATTCAAATAAGCCAAAAACATTGCCCACCAGGTTAGGAGTCCCTGACTCCTAGCCTGCAGCTGTCTTCAGAGACAGCAGTGCACTGACCTTGTAGCAAGTCTGGTGTATAGAGGGCATCTTTTTTCTCTGAGAGCTGCCAGGTAAAGCCTTGGTAATTCTCTGAAAAGTCACACACAGGTTTTTAATTGGGAACCAGACTTCTTAATCTCTGTATCACCAGTTGTTTTGTGGACACAGAGAAACCTATTTCTGTCATCCCTTACATTCTTTGCATTAGAATGCCAAGTAGTAAGTTATTGTTCCATTTTATTTAAGAAGAAAAAAAAGCTTTATTTTCTTCTAGGTGTTGAACTAATTCAGGGTACATTGCCAGGCTTTGCTTTACCAATAATTCAAGTTGTTTGAGCATGCATTATATGTTCTGTAATCATATAATTAACAACTGATATTTAATCCAAACCCATACAGTACACTAGGGCATTAGGTAATAAGTGGTCTCCTATTTAGAGTGAGAAACAAAAATTGCTGGTGTAGATAGGTGTGTTATAAGGAAACTTAATAAAAAAACTGTACAAAAATTCAGATTAGAGATAAAGATTTATGCATCTTTCAGATAAGGGAGAACTTTGTGAATATAGATATATGCCTACCTTTTTCCCATTGGGATAACTAAAATAACTGTAAATCAAATAACTGTTAATGCAATATGCTAATGTATTGAGGGATTTACTGTGATCATACAGTAAGATGGCTAAGAGATACAATGCTAAAGAAGTAAACAAACTCTCTGCCATCTACAAGCTTATAGACTATTAGGGGCTGCATACAAATAGAGACTTACTATTGGGTTGACCAAAAAATATATTTACTTTTTCTGTAAAGTAAAAGACATTTTTCATTTTCACCAATAACTTCATTGATTTGGATATTTTGAGTATGTCAGTTACTTCCCTTGTGGTATAATGTTGATCTCAACCTGGTCACTATCAATTTCAGCTGGTCTGCCCAACCATGGAGCATCATCCAACAAGAAATGTCCAGCACAAAACTTTGCAAACATTTGTCACGTTTGATTGGTCACAGCACCTTCTCTCTGCAGTGCACAAATCTTTTTTGTGTGTTTCAGTTGGCAATTTTAAGCTTTCTTGAAATAATAAAAAGTGTCCTTACTGATGTGGCTCAGTGGACTGAGTGCTGGCCTGCAAACTAAAGGGTCACTGGTTCAATTCCTGGTTGGGGTACATGCCTGGGTTTTGGGCCAGGTGCCCAGTGGGGGGCACATGAGAGGCAACCACACATTGGTGTTTCTCTCCCTTGCCCCTTACCTTCCCCTCTCTCTAAAAATAAGTAAATAAAATCTTCAATAAAAAAGAAATAAAAAGCATAATATGCCAAAAATATTGCTTATTTTTCCCATCCTCAATATTAAAATGGCTACCCCCCAATTCACCAATTTTGATAAGCTTTTAAACGCACACTGATATGACAGCTGTCATGATACCATCTTGTGGGGGCTCCATCTGCAGGGCCCCCCCCCCCGGCTACCACAGATGAGAATAAGTCTACCAGGACATGATCTGCTTGGGGAGGAAAGGTGGCCAATCTCTCAAAGGAGAAGGGCCAAGAGCCTTTTCCTCAGTGGCCTTTTATTGGGCTCATTTGTACAGGAATACAGGTAAAGCTCATTAGTCATTGTCAGGCAGTAAATATCAAACAATAGATAACAAAGAACTCTGAGGGCCTATTGAGTCAGGGTCAGATGGCTAAAGAGCTATAAAACTTTGAGGAACAAACTTACTTCTTCCTTGGACCCTTATTATTTAATTGAGAACATTCTAAACAAAGCAGTTTTCACAGGATTTTACATATTCTTCCTTAGATCTGGTTGCCCCAGGGAACCTTTTTTGCTGTAGCCCCCGAAGTCTTTCCTTGGGGGCCTCTCATGTGATTGTGCCTGTCTTAGGTCATTCCCCCCTTGGGGAATCTTACCCGTCATTGGCTAACAGACCAAGCATTGGGGGACAGTTATGGATGAAGTAAATTAAGGAGCAGAAGTAGTGCTCCTGCCAGAGAGATAAGCTTTTGTCTCCTTGGTGCCTTATGGTCCAAGGTTGCTCCCTCAGCCTTAGGCTTGGCCGGGGGTTACAGCTTCTGAAACCAGGTAGGGCAGTTCCCAACACAATCTAACAAAATTGTTTCTAATGAAGTTAAGGACAACTGAGAGCTACTACAGCCATCTTATGGAAAAAAAAAACACATTTTTTGGCCCACCCGATAATAGTGTAAGAAATGCTCAAATAAGGGAAACTCACTGTGCTCAAGGGCTGCTTTGAAATAGCCCTTAACTCAATTTTGCAAGGGCAGGGGAGTTGGGCACACCTACCTGGGTAAAGTAAGATGTTATCCTGGGCTTAAATAATGAAAATGAAAAAGAAAGAAAACAAAAGAGAGAGAGAGTATGTGCCAATAGACACAAATTAAGGTGCTGTCGGGGACCTGAGCTGCAACGTGCAGTAACCTTGCTGCAGTTTGGAGTATGCGGTTAAACACTGTGAGAGCAGGAGCTGGAAAAAGAGGTGAGGACTGAATAAGGAAGACTTTCTAAAACAGATTAGAGGGAACGATTGAATGTCATTAAGCAAGGTGATGACATAATCAGATTTACAGAGTCTTCCTGAGGTCATTGCCAAGAATGGATTAGAAATGAGCAAACTGCAAAGACAGAAAAGTTCTTCCGAAAGCTTTGGAATTGATCCAGGCAATATAATGATGTTCTAATTTAGGATAGTAGCCATCACAATAGAGATAGTATATGGTACAAAAAAATAATCTTTAGGATTTAAAATGCATAGGTATTAGTGATTGGATATGAAAAGCATGGGAAAGAATCTAAATTTCTACTTGTGGACAGAGTCACAATTTATTCAAAAGGGAACAAAGAAAGAGAAATAGGTCTGAGAAGATGACAATAAATTTTAGATATGTTGAACGTATAATATGTATGAGCCATCAAGTGGAAATATCCAGCAACCAATCATATATATGCCTGGTGTGTGGCTCATAAAAGAGATCTGAATTGTGGATATGTGATATATTTAGAAATTGTCAAACTATTACATATTAATGTTAATGGTAAGAGATATAAACAATGGATATGGTTATTCAGGACAAGTATGCATCGGAGAGGAATGCTTGAAACAGCAACCAAATGAACAGCAACATTAACAACAAAAGGCAAGTGAAGAGGCAATAAAGTAGAGAGTGAGTAAGAGCAGGTTGGAGAGGTAAGAAGAAAACCAGAAAGTGGGTGTAATAAAATCACGCAAAGAGACTGTTACAGGAAGGAAGTAGTTAATGACATGATAATCAGGTTAGAGGAAAGGAGTGGGAAAGGAACCAATTTGCTTAGCCTCAAGGTTGTGGTTAGCTTGGAAAGAGCACTTTGCGTGACATACTAGGACTAAATCCAAATATTAGGGAATTGAAGGGAGAGTTAGAGTGAGTAAAGTCAACTCTTGAGAAGTGAAATAGTAAAAGGTTTGGGGCTACATTTATCAAGTTTGCATGGCCAATTCTACCTAGAGAAATGTTGCCACTTTTTACATTTCAGTGGGATGCGCAGTTTTTACCCACTGTGATGGAGATGTCTATAGAAGCCGAAAGTGTCCTGTTCGTTGTTCATCTGCAATGTGAAATGACATAGGCTCTAGGAGACTTTCCATTGACTGCTGCTGATAAAGGAAGCAAGACCAGCAGAGTATCTTTTTCTGGCAGTGGCCTTGGCAGCAGCGTATCAGACTGGGTGTACCGGAGAGAGGACCGGAAGCTGCAGCTCCCCTTCTCCGGGTGGATAAGCCAGTTACAGAGGCAATGGCGTTAGAGCCTTTGTCTGAGTTATCTGGCATGATTTTAAATACAGTTTTGAATTCCTAACTTCTCTTGATTTCTTCTGGTTTCCTTACCTGGCACTCCAGGCTTTTTAGAAATTACTAACCACCCAATATCTTTTAAATATATCTTTATCTGCTTAACTGAGCCAGTTTCTGCTTCTTCCACTTAGGAATTCTTACTGATAGGCAATTTTTATTGAGATGTTATTTACATAAAGTAAAATGCAAAGTATTCTGTCTTTTTATTGGTGAGTTTTATTTCAATATGTGAATATAGCACAGTTTATTAAGTCATGAATACCTAATACTATATCCATACTTGATTGTTTTGTTGTTTTAATTTTGATAGACATGCCATCATTTCCATTTGCTACAAATGGAATAGAAGTAGCATTTCTGGTGTCAGGGTGGATGTATTTTAAACTTCTTAAGAAACTGAGAAGCATTTTTTAAATAAACCAACCAAAAGGACTTTTATCTTCATTATCATATTTTGTTTCTAATATTTCCTTGTAGTTTGTATAGTTCCTACTGCTCTATTATTATAAAATCATCTTTGGTTATATTTTGCTTGTTTGTTTGTTTTGTTGTTTAGTTTCCTGTTAAAGGTGAGATCATGTGGTATTTGTTTTTCACCGCCTGGCTTATTTCGCTTAGCATAACCAAAGACACTGAAATAGAGAACAGGCTGACAGTGACCAGAGGGGAGAGGGGAGGGAATTTCAGGGGAAAAGGTGAAGGGTTTACAGGAACAAGTATGAAGGACACATGGACAAAAACTAGGGTGAGTTGGAAATGGGAGGGTGCTTGGGAGGGCTGAGGGGGTGGGCTGGGCTGGGAGTAAAAGACAGAAAACTGTACTTGCACAACAATTAAAATAAAAATTTTTAAAAATCATCTACCTATTCACTCTCACTCACTTTTTCTACGGACATACACTTTAAATAGCATGATATATTTTTTATAGTTATTTTAATGTCTTGTCAGGTAATTCTGAAACCTGGGGTTTCTTTTGGTCTCCTCTGTGTTTTCTAGTTGGTCATTGGTTACCCTGTTAGCTGTCTAAAGCTGCTGTAACAAACTATGATAAACTGGGTGGTTTAAAACAACAGAAAGGTAGTGTTTTTTGCAGTTCTAGAGGCTAGGAGGCTGACAACACGGTGTCAGCAGGGTGATAACTTATCAATACTTTGAAGCTGATGGAAGATTTCTCTGCCGGATACATCACTCCTACCCTCTGCCTTCACATGGGCACTTCCTGTTTCCCTGTCTTCATGTGGCCATCTTCGAATACGGATACCAGTCATACTGAATTAGGGGCCTGTCCTACTCCAGATGACCTCATCTTAACCAATGGCAGTTGCATTTTCTTGTTTCTTCTCCTGTACAATCATTTTAAAATCAAATGCCAGATGTTTGTTTAAAAGAACAGCAGATACTGAAGTAAATAATATGTATGTCCAGGAGAGAACATGGCCTGTTTTCCCTGAGGTCACTAGAGGGGTAAGCTGAGTCCATTGAGTCTGCATTTGATGCAGGTCTGGTTTTGTTGAGACTTTCCTTAAATTATCTCCTCCTTGGACTTCAAATTATCTGAGAGCAGAAT
The DNA here is from genome assembly GCA_004024845.1 of Tonatia bakeri. Taxonomy (NCBI): domain Eukaryota; kingdom Metazoa; phylum Chordata; class Mammalia; order Chiroptera; family Phyllostomidae; genus Tonatia; species Tonatia bakeri. Next base: position 39,794 of record PVIA01003857.1, on the reverse strand, counting down.
TATAGGGGTGTTTGTCCTGTCCCCTGCTCATCTCCCAGTCCTCAGCGGGATGCTTCTCAGTACTCCTGTTTTGTCTCCAAATGTTTGCGTAAAGGCTTGCAGAAAAGTGTTTGTGGGTTCAGATTCTCTCTGTTCAGCTCGTTCACTCTTGTCCACATTTATAACATTTTCTTCTTTGTGGTGTTCTGCTAAAGATGAAAACATCATGGCCCTTCTCTTCTAGATTGGGCTTCTTACATTTTAGACTTCAGGTTCTTTTTTTCTTTCTTTGCAACTTCATTTCTCTGGTGGGCTTTATAATCATGAATTGTACATCATGTTGGATTTTTTATTGTCAGTAGGGTAGAATTGGAGTGTTTTTGCAGCCTTCTATGATCTTGGATGTAGAAGTTACTGATACGCTTTGTAAAGACCCTTTGAAAATTTCTCTTTTGCCTGAGATTATTAAGGAGAAACTACAATTTTTTGTTCATATCTGAGTAGACCATCATAACTAGGAAATATGAACTACCAACCCTCATTCAGATTTCCCTAGCTGAAGATTATTAGTAAACCTCCAATAAATTAGTCCAAAATATCTGTGATGACTGCTTTCTTCCCAGGAACCGTGTATTTACCACTTTGGCATAAATGTAAGCTATATAAGCAAAGTATTATAAATAAATTGGGTAAAGTTACATGTAATACAAGGCCTGTTGTAGGTAGAAAAATCCCTTCCCCTACCACAAAGATATATCTGTCCTAATTCCTAGAACATATGAATATGTTACATAGCAAGAGTGTCTTTGCTTATGCGATGAAACTTAAGGTCCTTAAGTTGAAGAGATCAGTCTGATGGGCCCAGTCCAATCGTATGAATCATTAAAAGTGGAGAAATTTTCCTGGCTTTTGTTAGAGAAAACTGGTGCTAAACCAGAATGATCAGAGAGATGCAATACTGCTGGCTTTGAACATGGAGGTCACTAGCCAAGCAATGGAGTGACCGATAGAAACTGGAAAAGGCAAGAAAATAGATTCTGCTCTAGACCCTCCAGAAAGAAATGCAGCTCTCCTGGGCCCCTTGACTTTAGTCCATGAGACTCATGTGAGATTTCTAACGTAGAGAAGAGTAAGGTAATTAACTTATGTTGTTTTAAACTACTAGGTTTGTGGTAATGTGCTATAGCAGCAATACAAAAACTGACACAAGGCCAAAACAAGAAAAAAATATTTTTGCATATCTAGTTTTGAAAATTGTACAGGCAAAATGACAAAAAGAATTTTTTTCTCTTATTCTCCTCAATCTTTGGTTTGCCAGGAGAGTAATATCAGAAAGAAATTAGAACACTGGAAGAAATGTGAACATTTTTATAAACATAAAACTTGAAGACTAAGAAACATGTATGTTTTAAATCCAAAGACCCCCAAGGAAAGGAGATCTCATAACAAATTTGCACTCTTTCCAACATTCCATAGCCCTCAGTATCCGAGCATCATTCTTCATATGACATTTACAAATGTTCCCAATAACATCATTAACAGACACTTAGTGAATCAGAAACATTTCATAATGAGATCTTTTTAATGGGTCTGTAATAGTGAAAACCAGATAAATTTGCAGTTAAGGATGATTCAGAGAAAGAGCAAAACAAAAGCAACTAGTTTATTTATAGAAAGACATTGAAATTAATAAAACTTTGTAGGTTTGTTTGTTGCTTCACAATTGAGAACATCATACCATATTTTTCTTTTTCATTGATACTGTTTGAAAAATATTTCCTGAAGACAGTGCTACTGTTTCTCCTGAAATACAACTTTTCTAACCCTGTGCTAATGCCAAAAATCCCCATGGTTCTTTAGCAAGTGGCCAGTTTTGAAGCATAATTTAATTGCACTCCAATTTACTTTATCCAGTTGCACTGCAGGTTTTCTGCAGCCAGTCTCATTATACTCCAAAATGCCATTTTCCCCAAGAGCAAAGCATAAGAATCCTTGAAATCTGGCATTTTAGTTTTGCTCTTGAGATTATTATATGTTTTCTGGCTAAGGGGTTGGCTATATTCTTTCAGGCTATATCTAAACACCTGTCTATGGACTTTATGATTCATTATAAATGAGTGTGAGAGATGTAAATAAATAAAATGATTATTATACTCTTTGACATTAAAGTTTTATACTCTTTTAAAATACCCTGATATTAAATGAGAATTATATAAATACATATATTATCAACTTAATGATCACTGCCATTTCCAGAGAGTGTTTAATGTTTTGAATCTGAGTCTATTAGATTTTATAGCTTATAGTATTGGTTTGGCCAAAAAGTTTTTTTTTTTTTTCTGTATGATGGTTCTAATAGCACTTAGTTGTCTTTAACTTCACTTGAATCAATTTTGTTAGATTGTACTGTGACAACTGTCATATCAGTGTGCACTTAAAAACAGCTTATCAAAATTGGTGAATTTTTGTGTAGCCATTTTAATATCAAAGATGGAAGAAGATAAGCAACATTTTTGGCATATTATGCTTTATTATTTCAAGAAAAATAAAAACAGTTGAAATGCAAAGAAAGATTTGTACAGTATAATGGAGAAGGTGCTGTGATGCATCGAATGTGTCAAAAGTGGTTTACCAAGTCTCTTGGTACTATTGACATTTTGGCCAAATAATTCTTCGTTGTGGGGCTGTCTTATGCATTGGAATATGTTTAGCACCACCCCGGCCTCTACTCACTAGAAGCCAATAGCAGGAAATAGCCAACATGTTCAAAATAACCAAATCAATAATGTTATTGGTGAAAATGGAAAAATGTATCTTTTACTTTATGGAAAAAAAACCATATGAAATCATCGGCCAACACAGTATGTAATCAGTTACAGTTAAAATAAGAGAGTCATTGCTAGATGTTTTTTTTTTTTTTTGAGATTTACTATTTTGAGAAGTGATGACAGTAAGAATAGATTAACAGAGAAATAACTTTTAAAATAGACTCAACATGGTCAAATGATCTTTGATTCTTTATGATAGAAGCAATCTCTATACCCTCCACTTCCCAAGGGCAGTGTGCAGTATGCTTTGTTACCAATTGCCCCAGCCTTCGTCCCTAGTCCTTACATCTGTATTACATCTTTAACCAAAGATTGACTATACCCTTGGACTTGTCATACTCTTAATACCCAACCCTCTTCATAGACCAAGAGCTTTCTAACTCTGATTAGTATGCACTTTTCCTCCTCAATGTATTTATCTTTCCCTACCTTTTCCTCGGCCCCTACCTGAATCCACGGCTCATCATTGCAACCAGCCTCCGACTCTGTCCTTAGTGTCTGCCCCCATGGATCCAACTGCATTAGTCTAGCTGTCTACCAAGTAACCTTCTTATGAAACTGGAAAGGTGAGAATTAATATTAATCAGTGGTCTCCAGTGTCATACCTACAGTGTTTCTCAGCAAGCCTTTTATGTCCTCTTAGTCACCTCTTTTCTTTTCTGTCCAGTAACATTAAAATGCGTCATCTCTTCAAAACTAATTACATAGTCACCATATGTCATTTTCCTCACATCCCATCAATTCACCTACTTCTTTCCAAATAACGTAAAAGTCACTGACTAAATGTAATCAACTGTCCGCCAGACCTGCAGTGAATGTCTCCATCTACTTCCACTGCTCCAGCTTTCCTTATTTTTTCAGAGTAATGTTTCTCAAGGACCTTGCACATCATTTGTTTTAAAGTTATATCTCTAACTTCTCTTTCTCCATGAGGTCTTTTACTGAATCTTAAATATGTTTGCATTTCTCCCATATTATTAGTCAATAATATACAAGTAAGCCAAATCTTTCCTCAACTCCACATTTCATATGCAGATCCATTGCATTTAGTATAATTTAAGCTGCAAATTATAGTAAATCTGATGTAAAATTGACTAAACAATAAGAAAAGTTTAGCTTACATAAGAAAATTTCTAGGCAATCAGGATTTCATTCCATTCTCTTGGGCTTTGTTCAGTTCTGCCTTTTTTATATGTTGATTTTGTTCTTCATGGTCAAAAGGTGGTAGCCATCCATAAGTATGCCAACAAACTGTATAGCTTGTTGATATGCAAAGAGAGAAGAGGAAATGTCTCCTGCAACTACGAAATAAAAATTATTCCCTGACTGGATCATCTGTTTTATGCCTGGATAAGTGAACTAATCATTCGGTGTCAAAAGGAATGGGTTTGCCATGATTGGCTTAGTGTAGTCATGTTCCTTGTCTGGAGCTCAAAGTAAGGTTAACATCTCTTGGGTCTTAAGAACTAAGGAAGCTTTATATGTGTGTGTGTGTGTGTGTGTGTGTGTGTGTGTGTGTGTGTGTTTTCTCCCTGTCAAGGAAAGGATGGTACTGGATAAACCACTAAGGGTGTCTATTCCACAAAGGAACAGAAAGAATACATTGTATCCAAGTGCATAAAAGTTATTGCACAGAAAGGTACAGACCTAGGATCCTATGAATATTCTAATGAAATTCCCAATTTAATGTTTGAAGCAGTATTCTAGAAATGATGGTTCCAGTTCTTGTCCTTACCCTGTCCTAGAAAGTCTGCCTGCGGTGACTTTGGGTCCCTGATCCCAGAAGTTAATGCTGAACCTCCTGCTCTGAGAGCAATGTCTGGATTTGGACTTGTTTTGGCTGCTTTTCAGCCAGCACCGGGGCCTGTCCCCACCCAGACCCCACCAAACACAAACTTTGATGAGAGGTTCTTTTATATTTGTTATATGATTTCCCTACAAAATCCAAATTATCCTACCCTTAGGGATATCCTTTCAACTCTCTTTGGTCTTTCTAATTCTAAACTCTGACTTTTATAATATATATATTCTTCTTTGGTATTTAGTGTGTCCTCTTAAGCAATTATATCTTTTTATTTTACTATCCTTGATTATTTTCTAGACCTAATATTTATTCAACCATGTGAAGTGAGATATCGGGTTCAAATAGGACCTTCCCAAATCTGTTACTTTGCCAAGCTGACCCAAACTATTTTCTTGTTCTTTGGAAAATCCCAAATGCCTTGGGAAATTCCTATTGGCTTTGGATTTCAGAACTGGAAGAAATGTTTACTTCTTTATATGTTTGCAAAGTAGAATAATTTGTTACTTCATTTCTTTTCTAACTTATATCCTCAAGGCTGAGAACTCTATTTAGTTTCCCTAAAGATGAACATATTCTTTTTCTCTCAGAGAAAATGTCTTATAAATACCTAACCATTTATAGTTTGGTGGTTGTGGAGCCTAAAACATAACAATTACACGCATAAAAATAAAGGGTTGGTTTGTTTATAACCAGTGCCTCCTAGTACACATTACTAAAAGTCATACCTTGTGTACAATAAGATACTTATTGTAATCCACACAAAGGTAGGCCTTTTGGCTCTTGCTGAAAGAGCCATCTCAGGACATCGTCATGCTAAAAAGCCCCCAAAAATGATGTAGGTGTCTACAGAATTGCTTCTTGAGGAGGTGGCAACAAGAGTGAAATCCTATATACTGCATAACACTAGGCAAAACCTAAAGACCCCTCTTGGGTACAACTTCCCTTGGATTCTTTCATTCCTGGAGCCCTCTGTTTTCAGAGTTCATATTTCTCTTTAGTGACTATCTTTTTCTTATGGGAAGCAATTTATTAGTCTTTGTTTAACACTTCTCTCTCCTGGGATGAGAAACGAACTAGCGAGGACTTACATATTTTGTCCTTGTCACTCATTGAGAAATAAGTTGCTTCGGATAAATGGGATTAATGTGTATAAAACATTGCCTTACTTTAATAAAAAAAAAGATAGCAAAAACTTTAATGCTATAGAGCCTCCAGCTCTCTTTCTCATTTCTATAATCTAGAGCTTTCATTCTCCTAGCTCTTCCTCTTTCCATTTACTTCGTTCCCGTGGGAGTAACCAGTCCATACTTTTATACCTTGTAAATGACTAAGACATTTCAACATGACTTCTGTGTACAAAAGTATTTGAATCCAAACAGAAGCAATATTTGATATTCAGTGAAAGAATTCTTTAATTCTGGAGTTTCCAGGCATCAGCCCTGTAAGTGAGGAGGGCTTCTCTGAGCTGAAAAAACTTCCCAGAAGTTCTGAAATCATATCATGTGTTTAGTTTTCTCTTCACAGTTTTCTCATGAAGAAAATTATTCTTGAATTTATTTATTAAAGAGCTTTTCCTCCAGTGATTTTCTCTTGTAGTATTAAGGTCAAAATATACCAAAGGATAATAAAATTTAGTAAAAATTTAGATTATAGTTTTAAAATGTCCAAAACCATTTTGGTAAATAATTCCATAGTGAATTTTATAACTAGAGAAAAAGAGACCTAATAGGAATATTTTCTACAACAATAACTACCTCCTCTGTGTTTCACATCTTCAGAGGCTAATAAGACTGTCAAATTGATGGAAAGCTTCCCGCTTTACTAAATTATAGCACCTTGATTTACATTAGTGTAATATGTGCCAAAAATGAAATACTATCTCATTTCAAAGTTTGTGTATTTATTTTCTTACTTGTAGTTGATTTTCCTAGACTCTAAGCTATAATAGTCCTTTATAGGTCCTTCTAGTTTTATACCAAACAAAACAAGGAAGGAAGGAAGGAGAGGACGGAGAGAGGGAAGATGGGATGGCATGAGGAAGGGAAGAGAAGACAGAGGGAAGGAGGCAGAGAGAGAAATCAAAGAGAAAAATAAAGAAACTGTAAATATTAGTGCTTTCCTTCTCACTACATTACAGGACAATAAAGGAGGATTTTTTTCCTAACCTTGCCTTAATTTTGTTTGACTTACCCCTCTTCTTTTATTTTTGCTTTGATTGTGATGTTGTAGTGATTATCTTGACAAAAACATTAATGCTTATCTTACTTTCCATATAATCTCTTTTCTTTGAGAGGGTCTGTTGTGTACTGTGATTTAATTTTGATAAGTAAAAGTATCTGAGTAATAAATAACATATACTGGGGATGGCAAAAGTAGAGAAGTGGAGAGACCTTATTCAAAAGAGGGGCTATCATCTAAGAACATAGAGAAATGTCCTCAAAGGAAACTGAGCATTTTATACAGTGAAGTATGATACCTAATAGCAGAGCACCTAACAGAAATTGTATAGATCCAAATGTAACAACTCAAATGTGATTCCATCACTGACTTTAAAAGAACTCTTTGTATTATGCTGATCTGTAATCCTTATCAAAAAGAAATTGCAAAACATTTCATCAATAAAATGATAATGAAGTTAAGAAGAATTAAAGGCTGAAAATATGAATATTTATACTGGTAATAATACAGAACTTTTGGAAGTCTCACAACGCTAAGAAATAGGGAGAGTAGATTAATTAGTTTATTTTACAGATGAGGAAACTAAAGCTCTGGGTTGATTCAAGGATAAAAACAAGTTTGAGAGAATTGGCAGTGGGACATTGAAGCTACTATTCTAAATTTAGTGAAATTTTCACAACACCATACTAGTTTTACATTTTTGCTAGTGGATGCTTTTCTAGTAAGAATTAAATTCTTTTATGATCATGATTTTTTTTTATAAAGGATTTTTCATTTTCTCATTTAACCCTGCGGTGTCTCTGCCATAACAGAGAGCAGAGCACACAGGAGTTCCGTGATGGAACATAATATACGATCCCTGATCCCAGAGAGATTCCGATTCAACGTACAGAGAAAGGAAGCAAATATCCTAAAGCTCTGTCCTTTTTTACTGGAAGCGTGGGCTGGTATTTTTGGACAATTCTTTAATATTTAATATGTAAGTGCTCATTTCACTACCTCAGTGCTCCCCACAATTCTGTGTGTAATGCTCTTCATGGTGTCTACATGTATTGTAATTATTTGTTAATATATTTCACAATTATTTTTAATTATATCTTTGTCTCGTTGAGTATAAAGGTGAGGTTCTACTCATCCTAATTTTACAAGGTCAACCCCAGTGCTTGGTATACTGTAAGTGCTCAGTAGACGCATGGGTTTATTATATGTTTATTATTAGAAAGGTACACATACTTTGCATAAAATTCAAGCCATACAGAAGGGCATAATGTAAAAGTATAATGCAAAATGCTAAAATATAATGTAAAAACGGCTAAAATATATATAAACAGGTACTGAAACAGATGAGGATTATTTACAAGTAAGACTATCCTTTTTCGGTGAAAGATATGTTTTCCATCTCTTTTACCACTTCTACTACCTTCTACTAACCACTCTTAGCATTTTGATTCAGAACCTTCTAGATGTTTTTTACATGTACAAATGTAATGTGATTTTTAATAAATGAGTTAAACACACAAGATACTTCAAGAATACAAAATGACCCTTTAAAATATAGAAACTTTACACGTGATTAATCACAATATTATTTATATTAAGCTATTTTCTTGCCTTTGATAAAAAGGAAAAAATTGGATTTGATGATGACCTTGAAACTTTGAGGTTGTATAGACTATTAATAGTGTGTTACATGTCACACCAGCAACATTAATTTTAGATTAACATTTTAATTTCTCAGGACAAGAGGTTGAATATTTGCTTTTCTCATCAATCATTATTATATTTTTATTTGCATTGTAATATTATTGGTCAAACTCTTAGTCTAATAAAGGCTGATTTATTTCTATTTTTTAGGTTATAAATCAGCAATTTAAAAGGTATTTCTACATTGCAGTTCTCATTTAGTAACAGAAATTATTTCTAATCCCTTGAGTAGATATCTGGATAGTACATATTTAATGAATGAATATTAAGAACTTTATACCATGTTTCCTATTCAAAAATATTTTTCTTTACAGACATCGGTTTCAATATCTTTCCTGGTTTCTTGACTTTTGTTTTACTGATTCATGACTATCGATCATTTTGATTGCTGATGTATATTTGTACTCTTTTGCTGACTTAAAGATGGAGCAAATGTATGCTCTTTAGACTCCACACTACCTGTAGTACAGCTTCTCCGTGTTTTGTACTTGAACTTCTGCCCTTGGCATAAAGACCATGTGTGTGGAAATTATAAAATGTTTCAGTGAGAATTAAAATAAATTAAAAAATAGTACATTATAAAGAATAAACAATTTATGCTTAAACTAAACAGATATTTAACTAGCCATATAGAAACTGGTTGATTAAAAAAATCATAATTTTCTGTTTTCTAAAACAAGTTATAGTTAATTAGTTGATATTTTTCATTTTGGAATATAAATAAGTAAATTATATAACATTACTATGTAATTGAATTATACTTGGTATGGGACAAACATTAGGTAACCTCAGATAGAGGAAAATTTACTAGGCAAAGAGTATATCAAAAATAAAATGTTGCAGAAAGGTTCTAAGAATCATAACAGACTAAAAGCTTAATATGTGTCCAATAACATGGTTCAGCATAGATCAATGGGAAATAAACAACAGAGTAAATTATATCCTTAAAATTGACTTGATTTAGGTCTTAATTATCTCAGTGTGCATTAATCTAATTGTGTATAAAAACTTGGAATAACTGAAATTTAAATTGCAAGAGGGATTTGCGATTTGAAATGGGTAAGATAGTTAAAATAATTTTGATTAATTTCATGTGGGAAGGGCTAAAATATATATAAACTGGTATGAAACAGATAAGGTATATTTATAAGTAAAATTGATTGCTATCTTTTCTGGGTGAAACATCTAAGGAAAGTTATATAACCAATATTAAATGTGATGTTTGTTCTATTCAAATTGACTATTGCTAGATAAATTTGAAAGTTAGAAAATCTATTAGAAGTTTCCACATTCTTTCCAGGATAAAGATGATGATGTGATGAGTGATAATATTGACACTTCTTGTTTGCTATTAGGAATGTGAAATAAAAATTAATCAAGAGCTATTATTTCCTGAATTTTCATCTCATTCTAGGTCATTCTAGTATATTACTTTCTTTTAGGCCTTGAGTTGAAGAATGTGTGAGGAACTGAGTGAAATATAATACAACTGTAACATAGGAATCCAGGGAACCATGATGAGGTGACCTTGGAGACAGGAAGGCTGCCCTTTTTGGACAGCCCTGTAAGTCACATGTCCTTTATTCTATGGGCAATGTGAAAGCACTGAGAGTGATAAGCTGTCAAATTACATTATAGGATAAAACTATGATTACATGTGATTTTCCATCATGTTCCAAAATAAAATATATTTCATGTTTATATTGGAAAACATCTTAAAGTTTTAGCATAACCTCATGTTAGTGAGGTGGTAAAGAAATACATACTGTTTTTAGCAGTACAAGTTGATACAGCCGTTTTAGGGTTGCGATGCTATGGTATGAGATGGAATTTAATAACCACCTACCCTTTGACTCAGGAACACAGCTGCTAGAATTACACTGTAGATTCTCCTCACATAAATTCAGTGATACAGCCCTGCCTGGTGTGGATCAGATGGTATGAGTAGCGCCCTGTAACCTGAAAGGTCACTGGTTCAATTTCTGGCCAAGGCCCATGCCTGGGTTCAAGGTTCAGTCCCTGTCAGGGTGTGCACCAGAGGCAACCGATCAGTGTGTCTCTCTGACATCAACGATCCTCTCCATCTCTCTTTCTCTCCCTTCCCCTCTCTCTAAAATCAATAAGCACATCCTCAGGTGAGAATAAAAACAAATTCAATGATACATATAAATTTGAGGATATCCATATATCCTAGAAGATTATGCCACTTCTTGAGAAAGGCAGGCCTGTCATATGAACAAATAATGAGAAAGAATCATAACAGCTAGTGTTGTTGATAGTTAGGAAAATCGGTGTGCTTATGCACTGATGCATTTAATCATCATTGTATTCCTGCAGGGTAATGTGATGTTTCAGAGAGGCTTAAGACAGACTTAGAAATTAAAGTTTTAGTTACCTACCCTAATGAATGTATTGGATTTATATTCAAAGATTTAAGTACAAATGTGCCATTATAATATCATTTATAATAGTTAAAATCTAAAAACCAAAATAAGACAGTTAAATGAATTATGATAGATTATACGGTTGGATTTTATGTAGTCATTAAGAATAAATGCTCATAGAAATGAAAAGAAAGTGAATACTTTGTAAAAAGGGGAAAATGGTACAGAATCATGTCTATACAAATCCCATATAAAATTCATATATACATATGTGGTAAAACATGTATATTGTACACAGATATGGAAATACATATTGGAAAATATATTTATAGATATAATTAGCACCTCTACCAAGTCCCTGATAGTAGTAAACAGGTGATGATGGAATTTTAGGTGGTGTTTGTCTCTACTTCCTCATTTTTCTGTAAGAATTGTATGTTATTTATTGAATTAAAAATACACAAAGTAATGTTTTGTGTGAATGCTAGATCTCATCACCAATGTCCATAAAGCTGTTGTCCTGTCTGGGCTTTCTTCACCTGGGGGATTTACCTGGTGTGTCGTATTCCACAGGAGGGCCTCAGGATAGACTGGGTCGTTGGGGCCCTTTGTGTCATCATTTCCATGCATTTGACTTAATCCCTTCACTTAGCAATTGCTTCATACATTACCTAGAATTTATTCGATTATCCATAAATGCTGAAAGAATTAGAAAAATTTCTAAACCAATCTTTCAGCTTGTGTTACTGGTTTGTGTCCTTGCTTTGCAGATGTGATAGACTGGCCATTTACTTATGTGGCTTCTTCATGATGGGATTTTGCATGTGACTCTGGCATGTGGCATAACTCTGTCCAGGGTGATGTCACTGTCAAAACTTACTTTGCTTTAATATTTAAAAAACAATTTGTATGCAACATTAAAATTTATCAAAAATTTTAACAATAATTTGAAGTGTGACAGACTTACTTTTACCAGTCCCATTGGCCATTGAACTCTTTTGCTGCTTGACTGATACTCAGTTTGTTCTGGGTTTTCATGTGTATAACCTGTATCTGTAAGCTTCCTAAAGGATGTATAAAAAGGTTGTCTTTATATTACAAAATTACAACAAATCCTTGATCACCATGCCAGGTATCAATATTATTGATTTTGTAGATGAATACTAACATAATAGCTCTCAAATCCTTTCTCAATTTCCATAGGTAAAATCTTTCCATTTACATTAATTCTAAGTAATATAATTTCTTCTCTCTCCTATTTTAGTATCATGTTTGTTTAATAAAGATAGATGAAAAACAGAGGTCTGAATATTTGTCGTGTTCTGTCACTGAGAGAAAAATATTGGTGTACTTAATGATAAGCAATTGAATGCTAATACTTTGGAAGGGCCATTTTAATCATTACGCTTGTAGTGAAGCACTTAAAAATGCATGTAATGGAATTTAAAAATAGATAAAAAATTACTTCAAGAAATGCACTCACTCATTTGATTACTTTGTAGTTGGAAATAAAACCATTCTTTCTGTAGGCTATGGTATTTCATTTTAGGTTAATCGCTGAATAAGATGAATTCAGTTTTGACATTTAGCGTGAGTCTTAATGCTTTATCAAGCATTTTGATAAATTTGACTTCAGAGCTTTATATGATTTCTCATTGAGAGTTTCCCATGGTCATATTCATCATTAAGAGTAACTAAACAGTAGCTATGCTTGTTTAATAAGTAAAAACCACAATGCTGAGAATTATCATTGCACCCTGGCTGGTGTGGCTCAGTGGATTGAGGGCCAGCCTGTGAATCAAAGGGTCGCCTGTTCAATTCCCAGTCAGGACACATGCCTGGGTTACAGGCCAAGGGCCTGGTGGGTGCAGGGGGTGCATGAGAGGCAACTGCCCATTGATAATTCTCTCCCTCTTTTTCTCCCTCTCTTCCCCTCTCTAAAATAAATAAATAAAATCTTTAAAAAGAAGGAACTATCATTGTTTCTATGTTAAGGTGTGTCTGAGACATTGTTTAACACCTTTCCTGATAAATATACATGAGATGCTATTGTTATTTTGTTTGAAACACTGTTTGCAGAACTTCAATTTGTTGGTCATTTTATTGTTTGTTTTACTAGCCTCTAAAAAAGGCATCCTGTTTTAGAAAACTGCATTCAACATTTGACAGTTCTGCTGGGTGATGGCCTTGTTTATTCACAGGGTGTACTGATTCCTGTTGTTTCTAAAGGACTTCCCTGGTCTTCTAATGTTACCACTGTGTTGCACCCATAGGCTTCATGGTGCTGGAAATTCCACTAGATTCATTTTTCTACAAAACCGAACCTATCATATCTACCTACCACTGTTAACCCCTGAATATACTAATCCCTGTTCCTTTAAAGTTAAAAATAATTCAAATCCTTTAAGTTCCCAGTTTTTGAAAATGACATTGTAACTACCCAGTCTGTTTTGCATCAAAATCTTGCTCTTATCTTTGCTCTTTACTTTTCTAGATCTTTGTTAACCATTCATATTAAAATCTGCCCTCCACAAATGACCTTTAGCCTTGCCTGGCTCATGTGTTCCACCCACTTATTGCTGCCTCTCAATATCATTTAATTTGATTATTGCTATTGCACTTAACTTCTAATCCTGAGACACTGTTCCCGCCATTGTTCTTTCTCAATAGAGTTCTCTTTTCTTCTGGCCAAAATGGTGCTCAAAAATTATGTATTTAATTATTTTAATCTAATTCTTAAACACCACTGATGACACATTACTGCCTATAAAACAAGATACCTTTTTTTCTTTTGGTATTCAAGACTCAAATATAATTCCCCAAACTATCTTTTGAGCTCTATAATTCACTTCTATTATTTTTCAACTTGCCAACTCTCAGTTCTCAATATCTTATCTCGGGTTCAACCCCAGTGGATCATTCACCATTCTCTGAACATTTCCTTTTCAAAGCCCTATTGTCACTGGCTTAAATGCTCTGCACAGCTCTGATCATTATAATCAAAAGTATTTTTTTCATTTTTATCCTATTTTTCCATGAATGTTTTATGAATTATTTCTGAAATGTTTGTTAATCTGTATCTCTTTTATACTTGTATTTTTATTAATTGATTCAAAAATTAATGTTCTTTAGTATATAGTATTTGTCTAACTCTGTTTTAGGTTATGGGTGAAAAAACACCTCAGTGCAAGCCACGCGTGCAGAACTAGGTGTGTGTATGTAGTGCTCGTGCAGCCCTAAGCGTGTGCATGTTTGCATGTGTTTGCTGAGGTGGAAGAATGAAGGTCCCCTATGTTAGAAAAGGTAACCTTTGTCTGTGTCACATTTTGTCATGGTCCACTGCTGGCTACTCCACATCATTTCAAGTTGCACATTACGATATCTTAAATAACTTTCTTCTGACTACTCTGACCTTTATTGTCTTACTTTAACACATCATCCAGCAGCTGCCTGAGTATTTTGCTTTAATCTATTCACTACTCATCTAATTTAGAAATACTATTTTAGATGAAAATAGCGTGTAAGTATTCACTGAGAAATCCCTGGTGGTTTAATTATCACTGATTTTTTTTTAGAAGCAACTTAAAATGCTCTACCATTGTGGTTAATTTAGCAATAAGTTTTCACTAGTGTGGACATGGCAATAAGTGTTAAAATATTAAACAAGCCTCCTTGGGCTTACAGTGGTTCGGATTGTCAAGTTCCTTTCACAGCAAAGCTGCTATAGGAGTCCTTATAGTCAAAGCTTCTTTACAAATGCACACCTTTATTGAGTGTGTGTGTGTTTGTTTCAGCTGGGGATGGAAACATAAAAGTCTTTTGGGGGAAAACCAACGTTTGAAAACAACTTAAATCCTTTCTCTATACCTTTCATTTTTGAATCATGAGACATGTTCAGTGAAAGTGCTAAGCAAATACTATCAGTGATCTTTAATACAACTCCCGTTTGTTTAGACAAAGAAAGCAGATTTGTGGAATAAACTGACTGGTACTTTGAGTTCAGCTGCTGAGTAGATAATCATAATTTCTATGGAAGACTATTTGACAACAGCTTAAGGGATATACAGAGTAAGAGCATTAAACCATATAAAAAGATTAGGCGGGTGTTCTCTCAGTAATGGGGCAAGTTGCATAAATCTGGAACTTGAATGGGAAATGAAATGTGTGTATTTTAATCCTAAACATGAAAACTGTGTCCATTCTTTAGTATGCATTCAATATTTTAAATACTACACGTTTTTGTAATATCCATGGAGATGTTCTAAACTCTACTATTTTGCAATATAAATCAAGCATGGTAACACAAGTCCTTATCACTTAATGGAAGGGATTAGGCAAACATTTGTTTTATGGAAAAGAAGCCCTATGAGATGTTTAATGACAACTAAATGTTTGTGAATGAACGTTTTAAAAATATTGTGCATGTTATGTCCTTCTATATTGAAGCTAGGTCACTCATTAACATAATGAAGACTGGGAGCATTTTGCTACACATTGGAAGCCAACTTTCCTCAAAATTATTTCAGTACCAAATAGTTTCCTAAGCCACACACATTTTTTTTCCCTCAAACCACCATATTAGTACTCATCAAGACAAATGCTCTGGTGTATTGTTTTAAAATGTTATCCATTTAAAAAGTGAAGTAAGAATTTCTTACAATAGCTCAGCATCTTTAGCACATCAAATGGAACTGTGGAGGCGTCTCATGGCTGGTGTTGGGTGGAAGCTAGGTGCACCTTTCACGGCACTGACTGTGGTGTGTTACATTTGACCTCACGGAATTTTCCTTCATCATCTATAAAAAAAGCAGCATTTGAGACTCCCTCTGTGTTGTTGTGAGGACTGTATACAGAGATTTAATCAGCCTTAAATTGTTACAAAAATCCCCATGCTTTCCAGCTTAATTTTGTCTCCAATGGTAGGGCAAACTCAATTTTTCAAGTCAGCTAGGTTTCACTTCCAACTGCAGTGACTGTTTTAAAGACGTTCTCCTCCCCTCCCCACCTCTGAGGACCCGCCTCCAGCTGTGGCGCTCATTAAATGAGTTTGCTTCTCACTCTTCAGTGAACATGTAAACCTTAGGAGACATCCTCAGTGTCCTGCTGCATATCCATAAAGGTACCTGCTTTTGCTGGTGCTTTCCTTCCTGTTAAAATAGTAATGTGCCTCCCTCACTCGCAGGACGTCCGACTCCAACCTTCTTCAACATTCTCAGAGCACTAAGCGAATGTTCCTTCTTTATCTCAAATTCTTGCTGAGTTTGTCTCCTTCAGATTTTTCTCATTAATATTTTAAAACAAGTTTTGTTCCTATCAAAGAAAGAATAACAGCACCAAAAACATACAAAACAAAATAAAATAACAGCAAAACATGCAAAACTTAATTCCATATATACCCTTCAACTATATTCATTATTTTTCCTCCCTTCTGGAGTCAGTTTTTTTTTTGAAACAATTGTCTATACTTGGTCCCTCTAGTCACTTTGAATAAATGAGCCGTCCGTCTGGCCCCCGCACATATATGCTACTCTCAAATTTACATTCAAGTAACTAGCAGCTAGTCATGTCTGACAACCTTAATATTCTTTAAAAAATACTTCAAGAGAAATGATTTCAAATTTCTAAGTTTCTGTGATTTACATAAGAGTTATAGTCTACCTGCACATACCATCACCATCTTATTGATAATTCAAGGAGGAATCTTCTGAAACATGTTAAATAGATAAAGGAAGATTTTATATCCAAGATCAGAAATAAAGAGATAAGATAATATTCATTTTGCTTTTTTAAAATGCTGATTTCTTCTCCCTCTGGTCCCATTTGAATATCCCAGAAATCAAAAAGCATCACAACTTAACACCTTCAAGTATCTCTTCTATTTCTACATTATTTATTGATGGGCCATAAATAAATTAGGCATTGCTCAGCAGTTATGAATATGCATTATTTCTCAAATGGCTTAGGTTGATTTCTTCTTTAAGTAACTAATACCTTTGCATTTAACTAAGTCTTTTGCTTGTAAACATCATTCATTAAATTCCTAACTCCTGTGGTCAAATCCAAATTTAAGAAATTCTTTAACCTTTTACAAAGTATAATTAAGACTTCTCAGAATATCAGTGAGGTGTGCTTAAAAGGCCCAGATGTTTTGAATTACAGTTCAAACTCTCTTCTTACCTGTTCATTGTATTCCTATTCAGAATGTTTTTAATATCAGGGAATTACTTTGGTAATTTTCCTATTGTATGTTAAAATGGCTCAAGAATTTGAAATGAAAATTATTTTAATTACAGTGACAGAAAAGTTAATATAGCATTCCTTTCTGGCAGTTTGTTCTATATGAGTTCATTCAGAAAGTGAAAATGTATTGGATATAACTAATACACACATTAGGTAGTTTTGGTACATGAATGGTAGCTCAAATCATAATGGTAGCTCATTTTATAAGCAACATTTTAAAACAAAGTACCTAGGTTCTCTACTAATAGAAAGGCTACTAAAAATAGAGTATTGGTTTTCTGCATGTTCTCTTTTCTGTTCTTTTTGCTATTTTACTTTGTCTTTTTTCCATTTCCTTATGCTGATTATACCATTTCCTTTCAAAGTTTTCTTTCTAAAATACTTAGCTCTAAGAATAGTTGTTGAGATAGGGGCAAAACTATAATTTTAAGAATATGCCTGATATCTCATAAGTTAAATGGGCAAATTTTATTTTGTACCATTTTTAAAAAATTTATTGTTGTTCAGTTATAATTGTCCCTCCTTTTTTCCCTATTGCTCCCACAGTCAAACCTTCCTCCCCTCCACCCTATTGCCCATGCCATGACTCCTCTATTCCAGTTCCTTGGCTTGCACCTTCCTCTTCTTTTCCCCCTTATCCCCCACCCCCACTCTGGTCACTGTTAGCTTGTTCTTTATTTTCAAATCTTTGGTTCAATTTTGATCCCTTGCTTTTTTGTGTGGATTAGGTCTCACTTAATAGGTGAGATCACATGGCATTTGTCTTTTACCACTTGGCTTATTTCACTGACTGGTTAAGTCACTTAGCATGTGCTCTCCGGTTCCATCCATGCTGTCACAAAGGTTAAGAGTTCCTTCTTTCTTTCTGCTGCATAGTATTCCATTGTATAAATATACCACAGTTTCTTGATCCATACATTTACTGATGGGCACTTAGGATGTTTCTAGCACTTGGCTGTTATAAATTGTGCTGCTATGAACATTGGGATGCATGGGTTATTTTAAATTGGTTATTGAGGATTCTTAGGGTATAGTCCCAGCAGTGGGATCAGTGGATTGAAGGGAAGTTCCATCTTTTGTTTTTTGGGGAAATTCCATACTGTTTTCCACAGTGGCTGCAGCAGCCTGCATTTCCACCAACAGTACTAGGGTTCCCTTTGCTCTACAACCTTGCCAGCACTTGTTGTTTGTTGATTTGTTTATGACAGCCCTTCTAACTAGCGCAAAGTAGTATCTCATTGTAGTTTTAATTTGCATCTTTCTAATGGCTAGTGATGTTGAGCATTTTTTCATGTGTCTATGGGCCCTTTGTGTGTCCTCTGGAGAAGCGTCTATTCAGGTATCTTGCCCATTTTTTTAATTGATTGTTCGTCTTCCTGGTGTGGAGTTGTGTGTGTTCTTTATATATTTGGGAGATCAAACCCTTGCTTCAGGTATCATTGACAAATATGTTTTCCCATATAGTTGGCTCCCTTTTCATTTTGTTGATGTTTTCTGTAGCAATGCAGAAGCTTTTTATTTTGATGAAGTCCCATTTGTTTATTCTTTCCTTTATATCCTTTGCCCCAAGGAAAATATCAGTGAAAATATTGCTGCATAGAATATCTGAAATTTTCCTGCCTATGTTTTTCTCTAGGACTTTTATGGTGTTATTTTGTATCTTTTAAAGTATTTTCTCATTTAATCCTAATAGCATCCCTTTGAAACATGCAATAAAATTATGCCATGAATTTTGCAAATGAATAAACTAGAAAGATCTTTCCAAAGTGCCTATTGACAATTTTCAAGTGTTCTAATCTCTCCCGTCATCACCATCATTTGTTATTTTCTGTCTTTTGATTCTGTCCTGGTGAATGTGAAATCATATATTATTGTAGTCTTCATTTACATTTCCCTAATGACTAATACTCTTGATAATAAAGCTTCTACTTATTGGCCTTTTTTTATCATCTTTGAAAGAAATGGCTACTCAATTTCTTTGCCCATCTTATAAATTTATCATTTATTATTGAGTCATATTTTTATAACTTCTGGATATAAATCCCTTAGCAGATATACGGATTGCAAATACTTTCACCCATTATATTGTGTCTTTTGAAGCATAAAAGTTTTTAATTTTGATGATGTGCAGTTTATCAATTTTTTAATCATGTGTTCTTTGGTACAATCTAAGAAATCACTAATTAACCCAAGATCTTGAAGATTTATTCCTATTTTTTTCTAAGAGTGTTATAGTTTTAACTCTTACAATTAGCTGTGTAATCCAGTATTAGTTAATTTTTATGTATAATGTAGGGATCAAAATTCATATTTTTGCATTTGGATGTCTAAACCATTTGTTTAGAAGACCGATTTTCTCCATTTAATTTTACAGATGTCCTTGTTAAAAACCAAATGGCTGTAAATGTAAGGGTTTAATTCTGGGTTCTCATTCATACTACCTTTAGACACATCATACAGCCCATGGTAGTTTCTTCATATGCAGACATTTATTCATACTCTTCTGTACATTGTAGTGGAGACCTTCTCCATAGCTTTCATTTCTTCCACTAGACCAGAAGTCAGAAATCCCTTCCTTAAAGGCCAGATGGAAAATATTTTAAACTTGTGGCCCTTCAGTCTCTGATGCAGCATTCACTCCTGTAGCACAAAAAGCATCCACTGCTATAGCACAAAAGCATTCACTGACAATATGTGAAAGGCTGAGTATGGCTGATCCAATAGAGCCTTATTACTAAGACAGCAAGGGAGCCCAGGACTCATGATTTTCTGAACTTTTTACTAGATTCAATCTTCTAAGCAGCCATGGGGACTTAAACTTTTATGGAATTAATGATAAAATATCCCTTATATCCCACACCGTTTATGTTATATCCTCTTTTAGAAACTCTTTAGTTCATCTATTGGCTCTCTTAAATTATGATGTGGACGGAACACTTTGGCATATCCAAAGTATGGTGAGCCTGTTGACTCCTTCCTTCTGGATAGCCATTACTTGCATTAATGCCACCTTAGTTTTATGCAGCAATATTGCACTTTTGGCTTATACCAATGTGTGATCACTTAGTCTCCCAGATCTTTTTGATTATTAAATTTTGTTGAATTATGCTTCTTTCATGTTTCCTGTGTACATTCATTTATTCCTTCTATATGGCATCATATTGATTTTATCCCCTAGTATTGCAGTTTTAAACCAGATCTTCTGACTTTATCCAGAACTAGAATTAAATTACAAAGTTTTTGTTTTTGTTTTTATTTTTGAAACCAAGCCAGGCTTCCAGATATAATCCATCCCTATAATTCCAAACTGCCTTGGCTGGAATGGCTCAGTGGATTAAGTGACAGTCTGTGAAGCAAAGGGTCACTGGTTCGATTCCCAGTCAGGGTACATGCCTGGGTTGTGGGCTGGGTCCCCAGTGAGGAGTGTGCTAGAGGAAACCACACATTGATGTTTCTCTCTCTCTCTTTAAGTTAAAACAAAGATAAAAAAATTTCCAAACCTTATGTCAATTTGCAGTGGTGCTTTATATAAGTGTAACACCCTAAAGCTGCTTGAACTGACCTTACTCTACCACGTAATACAGCAAGTGAGCTCTGCCAGTGTTTGCCTATGATTTCAACCAAATACAAGTTTTGGAACTCAAGAAGACATTTTAGTCAATTCAGGAAGCAGTGAACCTCAAGAATTTTACCATTATATTTCTAATCCTAGTTTTCCACTAACTATATATTTAGAATTTTTATATCCCACCATTATTATCTGTAGCATAAAAGCAATAAAGCCAACTGTTGTGAATGCTAAATTAGGCACTTAAGATTTTCTGTGATTTGTGAGAAAAACTTCCTAAGCATAGAATAGCCCATCGAGGGGCTAAAGGGTCAAAGCTCCCCAGCTGGTAAATTGAGTGCATATGGATTAAAGTAAGCAGGCAATACTTATAAGTCCTTGTGTATGTGTTTTCAGATCTGGTCTGGCATACTTTGGAAACAGTTATTGTCAAGACAACTATAAAAGAATATTGAACTATAAAATAGAGGAGTGAGGAAGAATTTGTGCTTGGTTTTCTTTTCTTTTTTTAAGGTAATAACTTTCTATTGTTTCTAATTTATGATTCTAGGAATTAGCTGTCTTCAAGATGATAATGCATTTCTGGGCAACACAAATATGAAAGCTGTCAGTAAACCCTGTCATTTATTTCTATTGTTTTCATCATGCAGTAAAAGATAAGAAGTACAAAGCTATATTTTAGAGGAATGACAGATTGCCCAACCATATGCCATATTAGCTCCCTAGTCAAATATATGTTTTGCAGAGCACAGTATTTTTCAAAGCTACCAATTGAGATGCAAATCTTTTCACACTATCTAAACAACCTTCTTATAAGCCAGTAAGACAGAAAAACCAAGGATATATCCCAAGAGAGTATAGGAAATGAGACCAGGTATGAGATACCAGGAGAAAATGGGAACTGAAGGGTAGGGTGAGATGATGGGAACAGAGAGTCTGAAATAGAACCTTAAGATGCTGAATTGCTAATTGGAGACTCATTTTCTTATGGTCATAGTCTCTGAATTTAAGAGGAAGTTTGGGAGAAGATGAAAGTATGCTAATCTTGGGAATAATTGAGGGGCTGACAGTATTGTAGGAACCAGATATTTAATGTGAATAGTAATTAGCTGATTTGAAAGATTTGATTTGGCTTATTCATTTATCTACTTACTCTACTTCATCTATCAGAATGAAATATTTTATAAATTATAAGTCACATTGTTATAAATTCCATGTAAAATATAGTGATTTACTTAAACATGTCATGTGTAGTAAATTACCTCTAATCTTTTCAAGTTATCAACACACAAATAATGATTGAAAAGAACGTGTGAAGAGGCCATATATTTTGGTCTGCATTGTTCTTATGGTGTAAGGGAAAGCTTGCAATATCTCCCCACTCCTTTTCTCACACACCTGCATTTATCTTGCAATGGTTTTGCAGAAATGGACTTGTTGATGAGAAGTGATAAAGGTGGAATGATTTAGACCTGGACATACCCCTGATTGGTTCCTCTATAATGAGTAGATGCAGATCAGAAGAGTAAGAGGTCTCACCAGGGGCAGTGCAAAGGCATTAGAGACTCATCAGTCTTCATATCCATTTGCCTATGACCAGCCCTCATCTGAGTTACAGAATTTCTAAGAAGCCAAAAGTTCTATTAAAAATACTCTTAAATGATTCATGTCTTCTTAAGTATATGAGCTTGGACTTCAAGCTAGTATCATAATTTTATTGTATAATTCAGTACTTTTCTGAGATAGCCAAATATTGTATTTTTTTCCCAAGCACAGTGTGAAAAAGAACAGTTTAGTTTGAGAAAAGTTAAAACAAAACCTACCTTGATTTTGGAGACAAAGACAGTAACAAATATGTTTAATACTGGGTGAAAGAACCAATGTCTGATATCTGATTCTCAAAGAGAAATAAGCTTAGGAATACTAATGGTTTTAAATAGCAAAGGTGTTAAGTGGAATAAAATATGTAAACTGTGATTATTCAGAGTTTAATTTGTATGCTTTTCATTTATTGAATTATTCACACTCTCTCTCTTTCTGTCTCTTTTTCTCTTCCCTCTCTTTTACCTAACACTTTCTCTTACCACTTATCACTTCCAGGAAAAAAAAAAAGGACTAAACAGAAGCCCTGAAATCATAGGTATTTCCATTTTCTCTCTACTATTCAGAATGTTTTTTTTAGAATTGCAACTTTTTAAAAACTAGTACAATGGAAACTGAAACTGAAATTACTCTACAAGAAGATGAAAGGGTTCTGAGCAGCTATTTTAAAAAAATTGGTAGTCTTTTGTATCAAATGGATTATACTCCAGTGTACTAATACATAGGAATATTTTTCTGTATTCAATATATGTCTATAAAGTAGTTATATCTGCAATATGTGTTAGTAGAAATAAGTAACAGAAAATTTGAGTAAGCCAGATGATTATTACAGAAAAGCAGATACCCTACAAGTAAGAAAGTAGATCACAATTAATAATTACCTATAGTAATAACTTAAGAGAAATAAGGTCTAGACTATGACAAGAAGATGGATTGGAAAAGAATGATACATCCCAGACAGAGTAGCTCCTCCCTCTTCTGAAGTCAGTCATTTAAAATGATCCGACTATAATGTGATGAGATAGTAACAAATGAACAAGTGCAGCAAATGCCTTACGAAAAAGACTTGATGGTCTTGTGTACTAAGGGGAAGGTGCAGAGGTGAGAGAGGAGCAGAGTTAGATTTTACCTTTAAATCGTATTATAAGTCAGACTTTTCACTGTTTAAGTCTCCTCCAGGAGATGGCAAAGAGCTTCAAGAGGCAAAAACTCCAGAGAGACAGGAAAAAAACCCTAATTCCAGAGGTCCCAGCTGAGAACCTTAGTGCTCACCAGGTTGCTAGCTCCAATTCCTTCTCCCAGCACCACGGGACTTACTAAATTCTGGTCTGGTTTTCGGTGGCTCTCTGGAACTTCTAACCCTTGGCATCTTAGAATCAGACAATTCCTTGAGAGGAAAATGACTGCTGGATACTGAGCTCTCATTCCTTTGCCTTTCTTCTTTCCAGAATCTCCGCCTGTCACTTTTTGGTTGTTTTGGCAGTTCTAAACTCCAGTTTACTCTCTATAAACATTTATCGATTACCTATTGTAGACCAAGTACAGAGCTAAGAACTAAGGGGAAATTGAGTACAAAAACAGATGTGGTCTTTGCCCTCATACAATTTAAAATCTATTGTATGACTTAGAAATAATCAAATAATTACATACACACAAGTAAAACTGAAATTGAGATGAGTGAGAGGAAGGATAAAGTGCTGCATTTACTGGGGAGGCCAGGAGATGATGCTTTTTCTTTGATTAGGGGGCCACAAGGGGTGATTAAGGGAGATGGAGAGTGAAGAGCATTCCTGAAACACGGAGCACAGAGGTGAAAGTCTCTGCAGCCTAGTGAGAATAAGAGATGCTAAGACTGACGTGCCTGAAAGAGTGACTCGTGAAAGGATCACGTATGATGCTGGAGGACAGTTCATGAAGTGTCTTTTTGGACAAGCCTTATCTTTGTTCTCAGAGCATTGATAGGTCATTGAAAGATTTTAAGCAAGGGAATATCACAGTGGAAAGTGCGTATTGGAAGTGTTAGCTGGCTGCATTGTAGCTAATGGCCCATGCTTCATTAAATATTACAATAACAGTTTTACCACTGAGGAGACTACAATGCAAAGAGAGGATCAGACATATTCATGGCCTTAGGGATAACAAGTGATGCAGTTGAGACTGAAGCTCAGAATTCTATTTCCTGGCCTGCTGCTCATCGCTCTAATCCAGGTTGCCTTGTGTGAAAGGGCAGGTGCACGTGTAGACTTGATGGTAAACAAACGCCCATGGTTTAGTTCAGCTGTCCGATGGCACCTGGGGAGGAGACATCCATTCTGGGCATTTTTTTCCCCACTGCTGTAGCTGTGTCCCACAAATTTCAGTACACAGTGTTTTCATTACCTTTTAGTCCTAAATATGTTCTAACATCAATTAGGAATTATTTTTTTGACTCATAGGCAATTTAGAAGTGTTTTTTAAACCTCTAAACATGAAATTTAACAATGAACTCTCAACATTTAAAGCGAGTTGTGCTGTGGCTGGATAATATACTTTATATAGAATGCTGACTCTGACTAGAGTAGTAAGTGGTCAGTTTTCACCACTGTTCCATACACACTGGGCTGTGGGTATTGTTTTCTCTGTCCATTAGCTCAAACTCACCGACTCTCATTCAGACCTTCCACATCCACCTGACTTTGTCCACCTGCTGCATCCACTCCTAAGAGATAGTAAATATCTCCCGTTTTTTGTTGTGAATTATTGATTTCTCCTTGTGGCTATGTCAGTTTTCGAAGCTATGTCACTGGAGTGCATGTGAGAGTGGTTCTGTCTTCGGGGTCAATGGAGCCCCTTTTCAGTCTGTGGCGGTCACCTCTATCGTTAGCAGTGCTTCTTGTGTTAGTCTACTCTGTCCAATAACACAGCCACACCAGCTTCCTTGAGGTTACAGCTTCTGCCTTTCAACTGGAATTCAGTCAGGATAATTTCTATTAATGCTTAATTAAAATACAACTCACACACCATCAAATTCATCTGAGATTTGTCAATTTGCATTCACTTTGATTGCCTATATTTTCAAGTTGGATGAAAAAAAGAGGGGAAAAAAGAGAATTTCTTTCCAGGCTAGTAGAGACATTGATGTTATGTGAGGGACAGCTGAAGTCACTAGGTATGTTTATCCTAAAAAGTAGACCAAAGGTGGATAGTGGGAGCATGTTAACTGTCTTCAAATATTGCAGAGTATGCATTTCTGCTGCAGGATTCCATAGAGCTAACCAAGGCCGATGGGGTTAATATACAGGGAAACAAATCTGAGGTGCCTAGAATTCTCTGGAGTGGGTGTTGTCACAGCCGCAGTGGAGTTTTCCTGTTATTGGAAGTATGTAAGCAGAACTGAGTAAGTACATGTTAATGACACTGCAGAAAACATTTCTGGGCGGATAGATGAACCTGGCGACATCTGAGAGCTCTTCCTACTCTTTAAGTCTGTGAGTATATGATACAGAATTACACGTAACACTTCACGTTTATTAAACGAGAGAAGAATCCAAATATAAAAGTAAAGTTAAAATACCTACAATGCAAATAAACTTGCTCCTAGTTCAAACTATTTTTTAATTTTAAAAATATCCTTATAACACAATGGTCGTAATGCCTAGGACACAGTTAGAAGCCAGGTTCTAGGTAGTGTGGCAAGTTAGAAATGCCCAGTTATATAAAAAACGTCAATCTCTTTAAAAGCTTTCTTGAGATGTATTGATCATTAATAAAAAAATTTTAGGCAGGCTATAAATTGCTGTATATGTAAAATAAATGGAGAATTATTATCAGGTCTTATATCTAACTTGATTGTTAATACAAAATTGATGGTTCCTTTGTTAGCATGAGGCATTATTAATGTGCTCAGCCTGCAGCTAGCAGTGTTCCCAACAACCACGGAGAGCGTTTTCCTGTCAACAAACAAAAACAAAAGCAAAGTTGCAAATGTTGTAGTTTTTTCAAGTAAAGGATGATACCTGTACTCCGAGAGATTAATTTATGATTGCTCAGTGAAGCCTGTATAATATCCTTGCTACTGATAATGAATATACCTTCTGCTTCTGCCGCCAGATGGCGGAAGCAGTCATTACTTAAACAGAGTTTACAGTGAAAGGGCTTTAACTTTTTTTTTTACCTAATTAGATTAAATCAGGACAGACCATTTAAATATTTTTAATAGCTCTTATAACAAGTTCAGTCATGGTAAATATGTGAAATATTAGCTATAATGAAATTTTTGACTTAAATTCACTACATTTTTTTAAGTATTTCTTTCTCTAGAATAATATTTTTCTTTATTTAAAAAAGTCTTACAAGGAATTCTCACTGACATACTTTAATGCATGAGGTAAATTTTCAATTATTTAGTTATAGATTAATAATTGCTGTATCATCCTAAAATTGGTCGGTGAATACAGCATCAGTAAGGGATAAAATACAAGCCAAAGAAGAAATGTGTGATATAGTTACTAAGTTAAGACAGATAATTTTAAATAGAATTAGAAGTGCTACAAATAGAATATGAATGATCACATACACATTTATATAAAATAGTCTGGCTGGCTTTGAAAAGTTAAAAAATAACAGAAATTCATCCAGATAGATCATAGGCATTTTAAAAAGTCATTCCAAAGGAATACACATTTTTTTTTTACTAAATAGTAAATGCCAATGCTAAACCAAGAAATGTTTTAAAGAACAAGGATTCATTAGTGGTTTTTCCTATGAATTAATGTTTTTGTTTAGTCCTTTAAAAAATTTACTTTCTTGTATCCTATTGACTCTTTTTGCTTGTTTAACTTTATTTTTTTGATTCGGTTTCTTCTTCTTTCTTTTTTTCACTTTTTTAAATTGATGTTCGAATACAGTTGTCAACATTTTCCCACCGCCACTTTCCACCCCATCCATGCCCACCTCCTACTGACTCTTCAACCCTATATGTCTCCCTTTGGGCAGAGGGAATATTCACATTTGGTAAGGTTGTCTAGTAAGCATTTGTATAGACATGCTCTTTGCCAACCCAGCAGACTATTTTGATGATAATCTCTCAGTAGCTGCTTTCTGACAATGCTACTTTCCTTCTTAAAACATGAACTTTCCTTGATGCCTGTGATTCCACACTCCTCCACCTTCCCCTTTGTGTTCCTGTTTAGTCTATTTGTGGGTGGGGTTCTCGTCTTCTCACCTGCCTGCAGATGTCAGAGGTCGTAGGACCATTTGTTTTCTCCCTTGACAACGTTTCGCCATGTGATGGCATTCATTCTCTTACTTCAAGTGTTATCCATAGGAAGAAGTCCCCCAGATGCCCACCCAGCCCATTTCTGTTCGTTGGTCTCCAGATTCATTTCTCCAGCTCCTATATCCAACTGCCTTCTTGAACTAAACTTCTTTTATTCTAGTATATTCCCTTTTTTAGTGACACTGGCTTTATGAATGGGCTAAGCTGGTTTTCCTGCATAATGTTCCACCTTCCAGTAAATATGTCAAAAACATGCCAAAGTAAAAACCACATGACCCACATTCTTAACATAAGAAAGTCTTACTGTGCAGCAGAGGGTGGTAATAGGTATACAATACAGTATGATTTAATTTACAGAGTAGACATTTAAATATAAACTGAATATAAACAAGTCAGTGTGTATTATTTCATACATGTATTAATTCATAAATTTGTTTGAGACGGAGATTCTTGGTTTATCCAGTTTGATATTGAAAGATCTGCGAACTTGAGTATGCCTATGATGTATATTTTATATTTACTGTTTTTACCTGGCTTGGAGTGGGAAACTGCCTAAGAGCCAGTCTGCCACATGGCTAGCTACTGGCCTATGACACATCTTGGTGCCCAATATTCTCCCCAAATGAAAACAAGCTGCGGCACAAACTCACCTTGCATTTGAATCAAGAAGCATGGAAAGAATGAGATATTGGGCACTGGGATCTGCAGTCGTAAAGTCATGGATTAATTTGCTGAACGGGCCATGACTGAGGCCATACATGAATGAGGTTGTCCTTATGAATAAGAATAGTGCTAAAATGACCCCCCACTATGTGCTCAGCATTGTCCTGAGCCCTTGAATTATAGCAGGAAACAAGACTGGCAAATGGAAGGAGGGTAGCATAGTGACCAACCAGAGTGACTGAGATTTTTTTTTTGAAGGGCCCAAATAGGGCAAAGAAGAAAGCTTAAAAGTAACTAGAAGGGATGACAGAGTCCAAGTAGTGCTATTTTGCCTTTGGTTTTATATTTTTAGGAAATCTTTTGTATATATACTTAGGCTTGAACACAGGAGAATGAAGAGTAGGAGAGGTTAAAGAAATAGGTCAAGAAAAGTGACTGTGTGAGTCCTTGCTGCGGTTAAGGGTCTTAATTCAAAGAGTTGGCTTTTGTTGTGCCAGGTGGATCCCATCAGAGTTCTTTCAAGTTATGCAAGAAATCAGGAAACCCTTCACAACACCAAGAGTTAATGGCAGAACCGTTGTTGGAGAAAGGAAGATCTTACATGGCTGGAATTAGCAAGACTAAGATGTAAAAGTGTCCCAACTCTCATATCACCTCATGGAGAGGCACAGCAATGATGGAGCATCTGTCAGATGTGTAGTAGTTTCATTTTAGTGGAAGAACTGCTTAATTCTTGTTTGTGTGTCTTGCTATTAATATAGTAAGCATGAGAAATGGCCTTGTAGTCAGGAGCATACATTGGTTTGAGGCATCATGTAATCTGGATCGGGTGCCAGACAATTATGAGGAATTCACTGGGAAAGCCAGATGTCTGACACCTCGGGAACCAGTGGTCTAGGTGCCTAAGAAATTCTCTAGCCCATTCTGGCCTGAGAAGGAAGGCATTGGTTGTGTTGGTTCATTGGCTCTGTGGGAGCTGCGCTTGGGTGTGGACCTCGAGCTGGAGAAAGTAGAGTCCATCCGGGTCCTAGCAAGCTCCCTGTCCCTGCAACCCAGAGTAAGCATTTAAGGTCATTTGTGAATATTTCTGATAATAGTTTAATAGGCTTGATAAAGAGAAGAGATACTCCACCCAAAACTAGAGAAAGAAGTGATTATGCAAAGGTTGAGGTATTTGAGGTCAGAAGAGGACAAAGAAACAGGGCGTTAAGTAAGCGATGCTCCCAATTATCTCAGTGAAGTATGTTGGGAAGCTCAACGGGCATAGCAAGAGTTTAAATATGGAAAGGAGAGAAGCTAAAAAAAAGTGAAAAGGTTGATAACAATGCTAAGGGCCCAGGTGATTTGTTTTTATGTGGGGAAGTGTTATAAATTTTAATGCTACTGACATGCGTGTGTTTGTGTGAGCGTGTGTATGCTTTCCATTAACAACATTTAGCCTCTGTTTATAGAGACCAGGTGAGTGACTATAAAATTGATCCACATTTGGGATTTCTAGGTGTATGTGATAGAAGGGTGGTCATTGAAGAAGCTGGTGGGACATTAGTTCATAGGATAAACCATACATCAAGCCATCCACATGGGATGAAACAAGGATTCAGCAATAGACCAGTATTCTCTCTATTTCAGAAGTGTCATGGATTGTAAGAGTGAAAATATGAGAGACTAGGATAATTAGAGGCTCCTGTTTACCTAGCTTTAGTAAAGCCATTTAAAGTAAGGGCTAGAATGCAACATTAGGATTTTGTTGCCAATGTGGACTGAGAATAGCAATAGAATTAAGAAGATCCAAATTTTTTTAGTTCAGAAGTATTAGATAGCTCATATAGATGAATTCTGAAGCCTTTTAGTATTATGATAGTGATTCCTAGGAAAGAAAGAATGTGAGACCTCCCAATTTTTGGCAAATTGGAAGAATTTATTGGAAATTCAGCTGATGTAAGTGACAAGAAAAAAGTTTAACCTTACTTAGTTTGGTGGTTAAGGATTGTTGGGATAGGGCATAACTAACTGTATTTATTTTTTATGTTCATTTATTTTATTTATTTATTTTTATTATTTTATTTTTGTTCAAGTACAGTTGTTTCCATTTTCTCTCCACCACTTTCTCCCACCCCACCCACCTCAACTTCCCACCTTCAATCTTCCCCCACTTTGGCTTTGTCCATGGATCCTTTATACATGATCCATGATGGCCCTTCCCCATCTTTCCCCTGTTATTGCCCTCCCCACCCTCTGGGTACTCTTTATTTCCAAGTATTTGGTTCTATTTTGTTTGATTGTTTGTTTTGTTGATTAGGTTCCACTCATAGGTGATATCATATGATATTTGTCTTTTACCGCCTGGCTTATTTCACTTAGCATAATGTTCTCCAGTTCCATTCATGCTGTTGTGAAGGGTAGAAGTTCCTTCTTTCTTTCTGCTGCATAGTATTCCATTGTGTAAATGTACCACAGTTTATTGGTCCACACATTTACTGATGGGCACTTAGGTTGCTTCCAGAACTTGGCTATTGTAAATTGTACTGCTATGAACATTGGGGAACATAGATTCTTTTAAATTGGTGGTTCAGGATTCTTACGGTATAATCCCAGCAGTGGAATTTCCAGATCAAAATGCAGTTCCATTTTTAGTTTTTTGAGGAAATCCCTTACTGTTTTCCACAAGTGGCTGCACCAGTCTGCATTCCCGCCAACGCATACCAGGGTTCCCTTTTCTCCACAACCTCGTCAGCACTTGTTGTTTGTTGATATGTTTATGATGGACATTCTGACTGGTGTGAAGTGGTATCTCATTGTGGTTTTAATATGCATCCTCTGATGGCTTGTGATGCTGAACATTCTTTTATATGTCTCTGGGCCCTCTGTATGTCCTCCTTGGAGAAGTGTCTGTTTAGGTACTTTGTCCATTTTTAAATTAGATTATTTGTCTTTCTGGAGTGGAGTCATGTGAGTTCTTCATATATTTTGGAGATCAAACCCTTGTCCGAGGTACAATTGGCAAATATGATTTTTCATATGGTTGGTTCCCTTCTCATTTTGCTGATGTTTTCTTTAGCCATACAGAAGCTTTTTTAATTTGATGAAGTCCATTTTTTTATTCTTTCCTTTATGCCCCTTGCTCTAGGGACATATCTGTGAAAGCATGGCTCATGTAATATTCTGATATTAATTTTAGATATTTGGGTTGCAGAACTGGCTAAGGGTCCAAGGTGATGATATTTCAAAGTTGCAGACAGAGGTTTGTTTTGCAGAGGGACAGTTCTGATCTGGAGCAGTGATCGGGGCCCTGGTAAAGCAGAGGCCAGTGTGAGGATTGGGGAGCAATTGTTTGGTTCTCCTTTTGGACCTGGCTAATGTTTAATGTGGACAACAAGGGAGAATTAGGGATGAAGCTAGGCCATCCTGGGAATCTTGTTTTCATATTTATTTTACTAGATGTGAAAAGTGATTAGATGTAAAAGTAAGCAATTGTTAATAAATACAGTTTTAAGAATAAAGAAAACATGCATTAATATTCAATGTTTACATTTCTGCTTATTTTTAAACAAAGACTTCTTTCCTGGTTTAATACAGTAAGCGTTAAAACTTGTCACTCAGCATACCTCTTGGAAATGCAAAAATCTCTTTTATTTATTAACAACTATTATTGAGGCACATGTTTTCTAAAAGACCTGTAATTAGGTTCCTTAATAAACATACCATAGTAACCATTAGCTTTGACAGATAAACCATGGCAAGACAAGGGTTTGCTTCCATTTTTCTTTCCCTTTAGTTTATACTCCCTCCAATAAACCCTTCAATACCGTTTGTGTGAGCATGTGTGTGCATGTGAGCATGTGTGGGCACATGTCAGCATGTGTGGGAGCATGTGCGTGCACATGTGAGCATGTGTGTGAGCATGTGTGTACACATGCATTCTCTGCACGTAATATGGTCAAGGCAGCAAGAGAGCGGTGGGCTTTCAGGCCAGTGAGGAACAAAGCAATAGTCTGACAACAAACTGGGAGATTTCTACTTCCTATGTCGCTCTTCTCCTTTCTCTCCCATCCTTCTCTGCCCCTGCACCCTTCTCTGCTGGCGGGCAAGAGGATGAGATGGAAAGTGTGAAAGAGAACAGCCAGAAAAAGAACAAGGGGCAGATGTCCCAATGGTCTGCCGAGGAGGAAAGGCGGCCTCCCCCGCTATGGCATTTAAGCAGGTGGGTAGTTGAGAACCAAGATGATTTTACACTGATAAGTTGTACATTTTCTTTACTATCCTAACATAAAATCAGCTGCAACTATCAGCATGAGTACTGAGCCATAGCTTTCACACAGTAGGCCATAGAGAAAATCAAGCAGTGAGGGGCCAACCTCGGAAACTGTAAGGTGGCTGGACACTATGGGTTGACTTGACCGCAGGCTACTGGAAGAATTCCAGGCAAGCAAAGAGTATGGAAATCTAGCATACATAATCATGTTTGCAGGGTTAGGGGAAGATCAACAAGAGCTATGAAGAGGGCATAACAGCAAGCGTCAGCAGCACAGTGAAGAGGAGATGGGAACAGAGATGATGAGACTGGAATAATAGAGTAAGTGGAACTAGGGTCTGTGGCACTTGGTCAAGGTCAGGCAAAGGAAGAGGGGGGGAACCAAGCATCTAGAAAAGGGTGCAGTAACTTGAGAGTATGCCACTTGTGTAGAACTGCAAAGGTGTGAAGTCAGTGTTACACTGAATTGTCTGTTCCGATGAAACTTGGCTAGGGACATTATTTCTGTCTGACCTGATACAGAACTGAGTCTGCAGCTGGGAGCTAAGAGACCCAGCTTTAGGTGAGGGATCAAAATAAGGACAGGTAGTCTAGTAGGTTGTTATGACCAGAGGATCTTTTAAAAAGCATCGAGTATGAGAGAAAAGTGATTCTTTCAGCTATTGAATAATTACCTGGTAGCAGAAGAGTGGTTTTGTTTGTTTGTTTTTGTTTTTTCAGGGTAGTGGTGCCGGGCAGTACAGAGAATTATTTCTGGGAAGAAGAGACTTGCATTTTTATCTCAGAACATATTAAGACATTTTTTGTCCCTGACATCTGTAATATCTAATGCTGCTTAACCTAGTAGAGAACTTTTGGTTTGTCCATTCATTCATTCATTCATTCACTCACTCACTCATTCATTCACACAGCAGCTATTTATTGTGTTTCCCTTAAATTATATATAACGAACAAGGCAAGTGCTACATAATCTTAGGAAACTGGGATGAGTATTTGAAAGGAGAACATATTTTTTCTCTTTGCCTTGATACATTATTTTTTATGTTGTAAATTTTTGTAAATTTCAAAATACATGAAAGAAGGTCATGAGATTTATTTAAAGAGCAAGATTAGGATTTTTAAAGGTTTGAAAAGGTACCTTCAAATTATAGTTTCAAATTTGGTAAGCAAAAAAAAATCAAAGATTGTAAAAATTGACTCCATTTTATAACAAAATTTATTTTGAGAAGTTCTGATTCACCTTGAAAATTGCAGTTATAGTGGATGGTGTGAATTTGTCAAAACTCACTGAACTGTACATATGTAAAGTATGAATTTTATTACAGGTAAATTATACCTAAATAATCTGACTTTAAAAATATTCCCTTGAGTAAAAGTTTCTCAATTTTGGAAATTTTATACAGGCTGACTCCCATGAGATTTTTGGAAGCGAGAAACAACGGTGGGCTATCTAGCACCTCACTGGTGCCGAGGACCAGAAAGCACCCCTTTAGGAGCCTTTTTTTGAAAACCTTGTTCTTCTCTTCTTTATGCAGCTGCCTACATGCATAAATGAGCATATATGAATGAGTGAGTGAATGAATGGATGAATGAATGAATGTGTATATTCATCCTGTGTATTTATGTTTGTAAAAATACTGGTTATGTTTTATGTTTTAGTAAACTTATTTTGTGGTAAATCTGTTAATAAAATTGAGTTCCAAGATGTACAGAGACATTAAATGACACTGTTTTTTACTCTCATGGTCTTTAGTAAAGCACCCTATAGTGGAATAATATCTGAACTCTCTATAAGGCAGTTTTGTATTTCTTTCTATTTTTCTGAGGAAGTCTATTCAGTGTATATCATGAAAAAATGTTGATTCGAAAGTTAGAAAGACTTCCCTGATAGACTGCCTTGACTTTAAGCCATAATGTGGAACTACTTACTAGTCACAATTTCATTATATACCTGTTTGTTTGTTGGTTGTCTATTTTCCTTCTCAGAAGATAAATGGAGACTATACCTGTGTACCTTTGTGTTCTTGGTTCCTGGCACAGGTGTTCAACTAATATTTCTAACATGAACAAATAAAGGAATGAATGAGTAAGCTGTTTTTTGAAACTAATTTTGAGAATGAAAACTGACCTATTTAGGTTTCTAATTATTCTTTGTTGTTTTTGTTAACATATTTTTTTCAGGACATATTTTTATTTTGACAAAGTTTACAAATTCCTTTGGTGATCTACCAGACATATGAATTAGCACCTGGGTAACTTTTTAGCAGCTTTCATAAGAATGTATGTTTAAAGATCGTCATTTTAGTGTCCAAAGTGATTTTTAAAAAAGGGTAATCTTGTTTACTGAGTATACAGTATGAGGAACTTTCTTAGGGTATTACATTATTTAGATTATTTTATGTATCTCTTTTCTGTCTAATCTGTTAATGAATGAGAGAGATCTCATAAAGTCCCCTAAATAGTTGACACATATATAGGTGATGTCCTGTCAGATCTGTATATGTTTATGTCTTTATATCATCATTATGGATTGTACCTTTTATCAATATTAAGTGACCTATGTTACCAATCCTATTTTCTTAATGTAATTACTAATTATGTAAAATTAGTGCTATCCACTTTATTTTGTTCATTTTATATGTATAATGTTTTTGTTTATATTTCATATGTAAATAATTATTAAATATGTCCTAAGTTTGCTGTTCAAGAATCTGGGCATAGAGTATAAACAAATACAGGAATTTGCTTCTGAATTCTGTTAAATATTTACCTGCCTTTTTTTTTCTTAACATCTCTCTGTTGAGTTTCTTATGAATAGAAAATGCATAAATTTTGTTGTGTGCCTGCTTTCTTTAGCCAAGTCTGTAAAGTCTTGTTTCTGAATAAGCTGTTTAAATCCCTTAAGTTCATTCTTCTGTCATATTGGTTTCTCTTTTTATACAGTCATACAAAGTGTCGACTGTAGTTTCTAACTTCTGCTTTTTGAAGTGTTTTCTTGCCTGTTTTATTCTTCAGTAAATTGGGAAGCTTACAGCTTCTTTCTCATTCTACTGGGAGTTACCCTGACAGCTGTAAAACATTATTTAACGTATTCTTTCATCAAATAAAAATGATATAGTTTATGCATTTCATCTTTCTTTATAAAAGATATTGTACTTTATTATTAGTAAATTGCTCTTTTATCAGTAAATTCTTATTTATTATAAATTATGCATCTTTATTTTCAAAAATTGTAATTTAATTATTGTGTTTCACTGCAAATCGATGTTTACAGTAATTATTTGACTTTATCCTATTTTAATTTTATTCAGTACTCAACAACAATCTGTTTTACTTTTACCAAGGCTCACTGCCTTTAAAGTCCCCAAATCTGTGTTCTTAATTTTGATTCATATTTTGTTGAGACTGCCAAATATTTTTCAATATATCTTTTCAAGACATTTATTATGAATTCTGAGATGTTGAGTAGCTTAGCCTGTCTTTTTTCTGACCTTTATATGTGAATGATATTTGGCAGAATAAGGGTCTAATTTATAATTCTTTCCTCTCACAATTCTTTAGTTGATACTTCATTTTACTCAAATTTATTATTGGAAAGGGAAGCATGGCTTCTTGTCTTTGATTACAGGTGATATTTTCCCCTGCCAAAGTTTGTTTTTTTAGATTGTTGGTTTAGCTTAGCGTTGTTTTGTTTGAAACTTATTTTCAGAGAATTCCTTTGTTACACATTTCTAATGAATCAGGTACCTTTCTTAGCTTGCAGTCTGTGTAGTGTTTGTAGTTGTCTTTGTTGTGGTGATGATTTTTGCTGTATTTTATATTTGTTTATTTGCTTGTTTGTTTTCAGTTCAGGAAAAAAATTCTTAATTTGTGCCTTTGATTTTTACTTTACTTCACCTATACATTTCTTCTATGGGACTAATAGTCTTTAAGTCTGATAACCCCCATGCTTCCCTTTTCTCGACCTTGCTCCGCACTCTGGGAGTGCACATGCATGCCACAGACCCCATCACCAGTCTGGTTTTACTGATAGCTAACATTTATTGGCTTAAAACTTTACAATCATTAATTATTGAATCCTCCTAACAATTATATGCTGAGGATATTGTTATTATTTCCCCATTGCATAGATGTGGAAACAAAGACTAAACATCTTTTATAATCTTCCCAATACCACACAACTAATAAGGGTTGAAATAAGCCCCCTAACCCATGTTCTTGAACGCGGGCTGTATAACTTCTGCAGTGCCAGTCTAGCTTTTCACCATCTGTGATACACAGTTTAATTCTGCTATGAATGTTGGTTGTATAAGTTTTATATAATCCTTTCTTTGTCTAAGCCTCTATGAATTTCAGTCTTTAAATTATTAGGCTGCCTTACTTTTTCCCCCATCCTGATGTATTCTTTCTCTATAGCATTTTAATTCTTCTTCCTGGGAATCACATTTTTAACCTTCTTGTATCCTAAATATTACTTTCATTCCTATATCATGTCCACCCTCTCTGTCCCTCAGAGATGTCCTTTCTCACCTCAAATACTGTTTCCTTTCTGTTGTAGTATTTCTGAGCGATCTTAGGCTCATGTTGCTCTTATTGCGATTGATGTTTCCTCTTTCTTTTCTAAAGGTGAGAGGTCCTCCAGATTCCTTTCTAACATACAGAGTATGTGAATTGTATGGACTAAATTCTCTCACTCCCTGTGCACTGGTATAACCTGATTTTCACACTTCCTGTTAGAGGGCGGTGGGGGGAGGTGTAAACAGTTCTTGGACCTGCTTCCTTCAGATGTCATTTAATGTGTCTGCTGTACCAATGTGGGATCTTCTATCCACATGGCTTGTTTCTGAGAAATTTAAACCAACAGATGACAAGAAAAACTACAGACTTTTTTCTCATCTCCCAATCTAAATGCCTTTATTTTTCTCTCTATATGTATCTCCTGTGATAAACCTATCACAGGTATTTTACTTTCTCCCCCTTCTAGTATTTCAGACTTATTAGTGACAGAATCTGAACTAATGTAGAAAAGACATATTTATATAAAGAAGTCATCATATTCTATTTCCCTTCAGAAACTGTGCTTTTCAGAAAGGAGCACAGATAGGTTTTACAGTTTGTTTATATTCTTTTGTCTGATTCAGGGGGCAAATGGTTAGGTAGATTGCAATATATTTCCCACTCCTTTTGGTCCTAAGTTCTCTTCCTGGCTACCGTCTCATGTTGCAGAAGATATTTGACCCCCCTGCCTTCAATCCAGACTTTCCCAGTTCTAGGTTGTTGTTAGGTTTATACTAGAATGTTTTGGGCACTTTCCATTTCTCTGATTTTATAGACTCAAATTCAGTGGGAGCTTTAGAAAACCAAGCTCAAAGAAATTTTATCTAGACACAAAAACAAAGCTTAGAGATATTAAATAAATTGTATGTTGAGCCATGGTCAGAACCCAGAAATGTCTGATTCCAGTGACAGGTTGTGTCCATGTCTGTTTTTGCATTTATAATATGAAAATCCTTATTTCTCTGTGAAAGACAAAGATCCAAGTAATTCACACAAAATTCTATGTTATAATCCAATAATGTTAAATTACAGCCCTGCACTGCCAGCTTGTCTCATAATCGTTTTGAGTAGGATAGATCTTAGAGAACTGTTGAACTACTTAAAACATTGCTTTTCATTCTAAAGATTATTATAAAATTTACCTCGCAAATATATTTTCTAGAATCTATGTTAACATGTTATGGTGTCTACAAGTTGGGTATCCCAACTTTTATCTTATTTTTCAAAGATTTTGTTGCAGACTGAATTTTTTTTTTAGAATTGTGGTTGCATAATGAGACATATTATAATGGGAGCTTTGGTCCCTAAAATTTTAACCTCTGAAGATTATAAAATGTACTAATTGGGCATGTCGATATTTTACATTCTAGTTGGAAGAACACTGACCATGGATTCGGAGCTCTTAGAATAGTAACTGCAACCAAGGTGAATCTACCCATTTGTAGTTTATTTTAGTATCAGAAGGTTAGGGTTTCTCATTTGAAGCAGAGTGAAAATGGGTGGGTGGAAGTGTTCATTCTGGCAGATCCCATTTATTTTGTGGTTTAAATAAAGCAAAATTGAACCTGTAGCTGTTTTTACTACATGCTCTGAAAGTAATTGTTTGTGTATTTTGATAAATAGATTTTTCTATGGGGACCGAGTTCAGTGGAAATGGAGTTACTAATGATAACATTATGTGTTAGTTATCTGAGACCAATGGCATCTAAAAGTTTAAGTGGATACGATGAATTAGTAGTACTCATTTTATCTCTAAGAGCAAATGCAAGCTAAACACTTAACGTGTTTTTTCTTTTTCCATGTCCGAGAGAATAAAAAACTGCCAAAGCCATCGGGTATTATAATTACTCCTTGCATTTTCTTTTTTTTTAGAAGCATACCCAAGGAATATATTAGCCAAAGGGAGAACTAATTTTCCAGAATTGTTTTCACTAAACATGAGATGTATGGGTTAATGGAAATTCATGGTCTGGCTAAATTAGAAAATTATTACTAAATTTTTAATTAATGTATTTTTATTTAACTTGACAATTACAATTAGAGAATGCAAAAGCTTGCTGTTATCATTTTGCATTTATATTAGGTATTGTGTTGTTTCAGAATTACATTTTATTAGTCCTTTATGATGGCAAACAGCTATCCAACAGCTCTTTTAAAAATTTCTCTGTGCCTTCCAGCAACTCTGGTTTTATTATAAGACTTTGTCTGGATATTAATATTTTTATTTCCTCAACAATGCTTTGTCTCTATGAAATGAAGAAATTGATATTAACTCCCCCTAAAAATATATTTATTTTCTGTGAATCAGCCACAAGATCTCCCTGACCCTTTTATCTTTATCAGGGACTCCTCATTTTCATTCATCTTCCTCTTCTTGCCGCCATCAATTCCTTTCTTTTGTCATCTCGTAGATTCCTAGTGGCTCCCCCACTTGTGAATACCGTATTAAAGGAATGAGCCATGAAATATATTTATGTGCTCATACAATGTTCTTTATTATCTACCCAGAGGATCGCCATTGTAGATACTAATTTAGTATTGTGCTGGGGAACTAAAGTAGAGAAAATTTGAATATATTTAATATATGAGCCTCAGATCAAGAATAAAAAGAGTTATTTTTTGTTATGTTCTAATACATGTAAAAATAAATTTCATTTATATAAACTGACAATTTCTGTGCTGTTCTTAAATT
Organism: Tonatia bakeri; assembly: GCA_004024845.1. Taxonomy (NCBI): domain Eukaryota; kingdom Metazoa; phylum Chordata; class Mammalia; order Chiroptera; family Phyllostomidae; genus Tonatia; species Tonatia bakeri. The sequence continues at coordinate 86 of PVIA01003857.1, read as the reverse complement.
ATGAAAATCACAACTGAATCCCCATTATGCCAAACTGTATCTGTTTTATTCAAGGGACACTTCTTTTTTTTTTTTTTTTTAATTTT